>BQNB010014721.1:0-74569 GCA_026074375.1 Tanacetum coccineum | reverse complement strand
GTAAATAAAAGACTTTTCGTCACTAGAACCATCTTGGGACGTTTTTGTCACTAGACTAAGTTTAGTCTACGTTAAGCAAGCATATTAACATTCTTATGAGCATGATTTTATAAAATGCATTTGGTTTCACAGACTTCACGTAGGTCTTTCATTTTTGCATCATTTTGCATGCATGCATGCACAACATACCCAACACACCTCACCACCTTTACCTATACCTTAAACACTTATACACTTTCAAAATAAACACTTTTCCCTCCCTTTTTAACACCCAAAAATCAGCCCTCCTATTAAGGATGGTCAAGCCACCACTTTCCAACCTTGTATCTCCTATATTACCTCAACCATGCTAAACATAAAAGCTACCAAACATGGCCACTTTTCCCCTCCCTTATCTCTATCATATACCACAACTTAAGGCCTTTTCCTAACCCCTAATTCACTTTAACCATGCTAGTGATACAAGACCTTTTTGTGTAGAAAGCCCCTTTTGACCCTTCTCAAACTTGTGTTATATATTGAGGTCTTTAGTACCCATACTACACACACAAAAACACATTCAAACACTCTCATATATCATATCATTTCAAGATGTTCTAGCAAGGATTAAGGTTTACTAAGGGTTGCTAAGGAATTCTAGGGTTTGGTATTGCATTTCTAGTGTTTTCTAAGTTTCGGGTTGATATTAGTGCACTTCACGACCACCATACGCATCGCCATTTCGTGTTAGTGTCTCCTGAAACCTATTTTACTCTTATATAACATTTCATGCATTGTTTTCATATCACCTACTAGATTTGTTATGTTAAAAGTCGATTTTTACCTTGTTAAGAAATTAGAATTTTCTGACCCTAAAATAGGTTTTTTGTGAGCAAGTTTAACTATCTTAACACTTTTGATAAATCTCTTTTAACCACAGGATAATTGAATGTATTAGGAAGATTTCCACGTAGGTCTATGGAGTTGGTGGTGTAAAAGTTTTAACACACGTAAAAATATATATATAATATAATACTTTAAAAGAGTAATTAAGAAAATTACCAAGTTACCCTTGATAAACTTACACCTTGAATCCAATATACAAGTGTACTCATTAGTGTTTAAAAGCTAAGATATAAGTTTTTTTTTAATTTTTAAAAGACTAAGTCTGAGAATTCATTTTGTTGAAGATATTAAAAATTATGCGAGTTAAGGTGTTAAGAATCGTTTAAGCCCATCTAGGATATGTTTTACAAATATCATTGATAACATATAAGCACATCGGAATTAAACAAAGAACACAATGATTTTTACTACTAAACATCAAGCCCCAATATTATTTGATCAGAATAATACGGTTACATCAATAAACTATAACAGGATCAAGTTACCTTGACCTTGAGGCTAATACTACATATGGCGTCTACATTCTCACGCCTGGAATACACACACACATTTAGGTACACTATGGAACTCACGACTTGTACACCTAAACCTAATAACCTGTATCTCTTTATATAATAGAGATATTAGGTTTTACAAAGGATAAGTATTAGGAAACAACTAAATCTTCCTAACTTTTATAATAATCTTCTATAATCTTCTATCATTTGAAGAATTCCTCCTTTGTCTTTTAAGTCTTTCATCTTTTATATGTTTTGTCTTATCAACTCAAATATAATTCCCAATAATCTTCCCCTAGTTGATAATGAACAAACCAAAATAAGCACGAGCTTCTTCCCCTGAAGCTAATATATATGAAAGAATAGAACTATACCACCAAGGATCTACAAGTTGCAAATCATCTTTGTAACGCCTTCTTCCCCTTTTTGTCATAATCAAATAGGGGACTAAAGTATGCAACTTTGATTTCGACAACCACAAACCACTATCATACTTCTAATCCAGCCTTCCAACAACTCAAATTACCCTCCATGAGGCGCCTTAAGATAAATAAATTTGAGCAGTAGAAACTTAAACTAGCAGTAGTAATAATGACTTACAGTAGTAAAAACCTTCACCTCATGTGGTGCATGTAAATGGTTTAACACGAAAGAATATGCTTCCCCTGAAATCAATGTGTTAACCATTTCCTGAGTCTTCAATGCTGTAGGCTCTATGTAATGATCACTAATGAAGAAAACTAAGTATTACCAATTTGATGCTGAATTAGAACAACCCAAACTTGTGTCTTATGTCTTGTACTATCCACGTGACGTCAAACTTATAAATAAATTTGTGAAATATAAGTAGACCGCAATCTCTTTGTCAAAATCCTCATCTTCTATGAGACACTGAGCACAACAACGTAAGTCCTTATAGTGATAGCAAAGACCTATTGCTAGATTTGACAAGTCTTCGTCACAACATTGTAAAGCACGAACAAGTTATCTCCTGCTAAAAGATATAATAAGAACACAAACCTAAGTAATTCCACTTCACCATCAAATAAGTGATAAATAACCATCTTCATAATTAATTCTTCCAATAAATACGAGCCTTTAAACTTTTAAGAACATTTAAAATCATAACATGTTCCAAACAGTAGAAACCAAAACCAAAAACTTCCTTCCTATGTGTGTTGTCCGATATCTCCAAACCAACCGATAACTAAAACTCGTCTCTGTCCAATATCGGTAAACGCTAATAGTTGTAACTATGAAAGCCAAGCAGTAAAAAAACTTTAAACAGTATAAACTTTTAAAGGAAGCAGTACTAAAAATTTAAGAAGCAGTACTAACTTACTCCTTCCTCCCATGCTTTTAGCAACACTTTAGGTGTCACTAATCTGTCACTAATGCTTCATTCTCCTTCATCCCATTCTTTTTGTGACACTTTTTAGTGTCAGTAAAGCACCATACTCATAATCGACTTAGCAGCAAGCAGTAGTAAACCATTTAAGCCCATCAACAAATAACGTAGCCTGATCCAATATTATAATTAAGCAAATCTGGTTCAAACATTACTCCTGTCCATACGCATATACAGCTCAATAAAAAAATAGAACTCATGAAATTCAATCCATATTAACACAATTCCATAGCACAGCCCATCTTGATTAGGATCCAACTGTCGTGTAGGATAAGTACTTCAAACCTTATGTTCGAACCAGCAGTATTAAAACCAAACAGCATTAATAAACCTTTTTCCAAATCTCGAACATCAGCAGACCTGCTTGTCACAACTGATTCACAAAAACCAAATAAGCTTCCATATCTGAGGTTGCTACAGCAGCAGTATTTAACCAACCAATGAACACCAAACTTCTATAAAACAGGCATTGATTAGGAAAACGAATATTCACAATCAAATCCTCCATGTATCAGAAGCCAAATCCAATGAAGAACACAACCAAAACATAACAAATATCCATATATACCAAAACCCTAAACATCTAAGATTCTTGAACGATTAGAATGAATATCAAAGTAACCCTGAACTTCAAAACCTGTTGTACCTTCTTCATAAGAAACCTTAAACCTACTGTACCTTGTATCTTGTCGCAATGTAACAATATTAACCAATAACCTAAAAAATAGGGTTTCATTTTTAAGAACAGCGAAACAAATTACCATATATCACAGATTTAATATGACTTCAGTTAGGGTTTATTGTCAACCCTAATTTGTTGTATCACCTGTTTTTCTTCAAACGCAGGTTCGAACTTTAATAAGTATATGATAGACGCAAATGGAATCCCTTATTTGTAGCAAGAATCTTCCATGATCCATTAAACATTCTGAGTAAAAGTCATAACATACCTGCTTCACTAAATTAGGGTTTGAGAATCCTAATCTCACCAAATTCTCATGTTCACCGAAAAATAGAAATCTGATACCTTTTTCTTGCAAAAACCCTGTATATCCTAGATATCACGAGCCACCAGGCTCTGATCCCACCTGATAGAACTAAAGAATTGTTGTAAGCTCGGTTTGTTTAGAACTTATATTTAGGATTAACAATAACAATGATAACAATATGCAGCGGAATAAGAACAAATCAAAGTTATCATAACAAGGGTTTTCATTATTAACACTCCAAGCCCCAATATTATTTTATCAGAATAATACGGTTACATCAATGAACTGTAACAGAATCAAGTTACCTTGACCTTGAGGCTAATACTACATATGGCGTCTGTATTCTCATGCCTGGAACACATACACACACACATTTAGGTACACTATGGAACTCACAACTTGTACACCTAAACCTAATAACCTGTATCTCTTTATATAATAAAGATATTAGGTTTTACAAAGGATAAATATTAGGAAACAACTAAATCTTCCTAACTTTTATAATAATCTTCTGTAATCTTCCATCATTTAAATAATTCCTCCTTTATCTTTTAAGTCCTTCATCTTTCATATGTTTTGTCTTATCAACTCAAATATAATTCCCAAATAAAACAAATTCTGAGCTTATGTGCATTAAATGTAATAATTCTATGTTTGATGCTAGACATGAATTGTGCTTTCTTGAATTTGTTTCTGATATGAATGCGAGTTCCAAATCTAAGTCTGTTAAGAAAGCTAAAAAGAAAGAAGAATGGAAACCTACAAGAAAAGTGTTTACTAAAATTAGATATAACTGGAGACCCACAGGAAGGACTTTCACTTTAGTCAGAAATGCGTGCCCTTTAACTAGGATTACCACCACTAATAAAGTGCATCTTAGGGAACTCATTCATCTAGAAGTAATCACACAAGAATCTGTAGTAACTAAGGTTTATACTAGGAGACCTAAGGTACCTAAGACTAATGGTTCTAATAGCAAACCTAAGATTGCAAAATCTGTAATTTCTAACAAAATAGAACCTGGTACATCTCGGGGATCTAATACTTTAGTTGCTCCATCTTCTTCTTCTTTTGTCGATCTTAGGTTGTCCAAATTGTTTTGTGGTATTTGGACTCTGGATGCTCCAAGCACATGACTGGAGATCGCTCTCAGCTCACTAATTTCGTTTACTGTCAAGTTTGGTAACGACCAAATTGCAAAGATTATGGGGTATGGTGACTATTAGATAGGAAATATCACAATTTCAAGGGTTTATTATATGGAAGGGTTAGGACACAATCTATTCTCTGTTGGTCAATTCTGTGACTCAGACCTTGAAGTGGCTTTCAGAAAACACGCATGCTTTGTTCGTAATCTGGAAGGTAATGATTTACTCTTAGGGTCTCGAGAAACCAACCTTTATACATTGTCAATTAGGAATATGATGGCGTCTTCTCCAATATGTCTCTTGTCTAAAGCCTCAAAGACCAAATCCTGGTTATGGCACCAAAGATTGTCACATTTGAACTTTGGTGCTATTAATCATTTGGCTAAAAATGGTCTCGTACGAGTTCTTCCAAATTGAAATTTGAAAAAGATCATCTGTGTTTGGCATGTGCTATGGGAAAAATGTTGTCCCAGGAGTAAGAATACCTCTTGTTGTATCCCACTTCAATAGATCAAATTCCTTAAGCTTGTTTAAGGTTTAGTTATATTAGATAAATCTAACACAACTATAGTAGAAACTTTGTTAAGTGTATTAAAGATTATGCAGAATCTAATCTTTAATATTAGAAGAATTCTTAATGAAACAGTAAAACACAATGAATTCAACAAACAATAAAAACTCCAATATTATTAAGAATAATACGAATGCTCTCCTAGTATTAGGGTTACAAAACCTTGAAGCTATAACTATATCAAAACAAAAGATTTCTAGATAGCAAACTCTATTCCCTAGGACCTCCTTTTATACACCAAGGAGTCCTAGTCGATTTACAATATATTCCTAAGACTTGGAATATTCTCTATGATCTATTTTATAAATATCAAATACTTATCACGTAAGTAATCTTGATCTCCAAACAATCTTTATCCTTTATTCTATCTTTATCCTTTCTCTGACAGTAGAAACTCTTTCAGCAGTCTTAATCTTTGAGCAGTAGTAACTTATACACCAGCAGCATTAACTGAGTAGCAGTAAGTCTAAGATCATCAAAAAGTCTTTTAATCCCAACAATCCTCCTCTAAACTTGATATTCTTCTTTAAAATCTCAAGTTTCTTCATTAAAAGCTTCATTAATCACCAGGAGGATGCTTCCAAACACTTCATTGATTCTTAAGCTATTTTGTGAGAAGTTTAAGAAGCTGATATACCATTTCACTAAAATGATCACATTGAAGCTTCTTGTTTAACATATCAGTAATTATAGCAGGTGTAAGGGGGTATCTCTTTTCTACCAGCATATTAATGTACACATGTTGCATCCTCAATGAATGAACTCCACAGGAATCATATATTTTCCAATCCAACACTCTGTAATCCTATTGATTCCTCCAGACTTTGTATTCAACATGTGGATCAAACATTATCTTCAAATCTCCATATAAAATCAAATCTAAGTCTTCCATTGGCCTTGTTGATCCATATTTAGCTTTTACTAATTTGTACAAGTCTTCCAAATCTTGCCTGTCAAAACTTTTAAGCATTTGACTAAAGACCCTGTACATCTTTGAACTTCCATCAGCTCTTATTATTTGATAGTAGCTGTTCTTTCCTTCTTTATGGATCTTCCAGTCAACAATAGTTGGAGGCTTAGTAGCTAAAGGAATAGCATCAATTGCTACTTCCTCTTCATCAGGAACAATTTCTATTAGACTTTGAAGCGCTGCTATCTCTTTATCTTCTTCCACTTTCTGCTTCTTAGAGCTTTCTTGTTCCAGCTCTTCTCCTGCTCTCTTTGAACTTCTCTCTTGTGCTATCTCTGCTTCAGCTTTCTTTGAATTTTTTTCCACCAACTCAGTTCTGTAGTCAACAAATGTATTCACCCTTTTCATTGCTTTGTCAAATAATTCTTGAATATTGGCAAATGACTTGTTCTTCAAACTTTTAGGCTTCCATCCTTCCATGTTTTTTAGATAAGTACACATGATACTCCTTTGTTGAGCTCTTGTTGGTGGTATGTTCCTCTTCTCTTCTGCTCTTTTAGCTGCAACATGTTGTCTTCTTTGCTCTAAGAATTGTACAAATAATCTTGCCTTTTATTCATCAGTCAATTCTTCTTGCTCTTTAGCTTGCAGTCTTTGAGCCAACTGATAATCAGCTTCAATTTTAGCCTAAACATCATCCCAAGCTATGTTGGCTTCCTCTATTTATTGAGCTTTTTCTCTAGCAAGCCTTTCTTCTTCTTCTTCTTTAGCTTGTAGCTTGAAGGCAAGTTCTTCATCAAGCCTTATTTGTTCAAGCCTCTTTATAGGCTTCACTTGTTCCACCACAGGCTCTTCAATCATAATCCCTTTGCCTTTGTCTTGTGGAGGTTTTGGTACAGATATTATTGTTGTAGGTGTTATTGTAGTTGTACCCTGCTCTGGTTCTTGTATCACAACCTTATCAGCCTTGGGTTTTGCACTTTTCAACTCTGCCAGTGTTTGAGCCAAAGTAATTTCAACATCACTAACTGTTGTAGTTGTTGTAGTTAGCAGCCCTAATCAACTTCGCTTTTTCAGTAATAGCAGTAACTTATTCAACCACACTTTTTGTTTCCTTAGTAGTTTTAACAACATCTACATTGTCAACAATCACCTCATCACCATCTAAGTCATTAACACTAAACATATCTTCATCAGTGTGAACATTGACCAAGTAAATGTCTTTATTAGCATCAATATCAGCTATCCTCCCCTGTTTGGATGCATCCTCTTTACCCAAACCTTATTCATCAGAGGATTCCACTCTTCTAGATGAACTAACCTTGTATAATCTTTTAAGCCCATGAGTTCTTGACTTATTCCTCCTCTCTAGCTTCTTGACTCTCCTTTTCAAACCTGCAATCTCATTAGCTTGAGTAGTCTTTGTAGTCTCTAAAGTAAGAACTCTTGATTGTAAAGTTGTACATAATGCCATCAAATCCTGAAGTTTCATACTATCCTCACCACTCCGAAGTGTGTTACCTCTTGCGAGCAGTGGATCATTGGAAAGTTTAGATACATTCTCAGACCTAGTCTGAGCAATTGTATCCCCCATAGTTTCTTAGCGCCTGGGAAAACCACTTGAACTAGTTCCTGGGGAACTTGGTTCATTTGGTGTTGCCTTAGATTGGGTATTATCTATGTTACCACTCTCCTGCTCTGCTTCTAAGCTAGAAGCCGTAGTGGAAACCCTCACCAAACTATTATACATCTCCTTATTGACAGCCTCATCTGCTACATTAGTTGTAGGACCACTAGGCTGAGGTACCTCAGTGTCCTTTCTCTTTGGCCTCCTAGGTTTTTGAGTCTTTTGGGGTTGAGATGTTGATGGTTAAATAATGGTGGGTGTGTTATGGGGATCAGTTGGCATTGCTAAACTTACCCATTTCTTATTGATTGTGTACCACCATCGTTGGAAATAAGGGTGTGACTCTACCAGAAAATCCTTTCCCTACCTTTTTCATATTCCCAAATATCTTCTTAGTGTGAGAGGGTGTAACATAAATCCTATTATGATTTGACATCCCTTCTAGTTGTTTATCCAAAAAGACTTGTACAAACCTTGGATACATCAAGAATTTACCAAACACATTCTCCAGGGTTTTAACCATACTTTCAAAAATGTACTTTGAAAAGTTGAACTTCTGGTTTGTAGCTAGACAGATAATTGCAGAAGCCATAGTGCTACTAAACTCATTCCATGTAGTAGTCTTAGAACTTAAGCATTGTAGAATAGTATAAATAAGGAATTTCCATTGTAGGGAAAAGAATGCCTTATAGAAAGTAAGCTTCTGTGAAATTTTCTCATACCCCATTAATGTAAGTTGTTCAAAGATGGTAGCATTGGGTAGACAATCAGCACCTTCAACATCTTCTAGTTGAAGATCTCTTCTTACAATCGACTCAGTAATGATGATCTTCTTTCCATCCACTAGGGCTTGTAACTGTACTTCCTCATTGATAGTTTTCGCCTTGACAGTAGCCCAGAATAGTTCAATGCATGAAGTATATATTGTAGGATTGATCGTTAGTGCATACTTTATAGTGTGTGCATTAAGAAAATCCACAATCTGCTCAAACCCTTCACTTTTAGCGGGTTTAGCCAAAAACGCGACCATGTTATGAGTATCAGCAAACTTTAGGGTCGTCATTGTGTTGGGTTTTGATGATGAATGATGAAATTGAGTTAGGGTTTGTGAATAGAGAGTATATGAGTGAATGAAATCGATTAAATGAGAGATTGAAACCCTTAATCAAAGTATTTATGAAAATACCCTCAACAGCATTATCTTTCAACTAGCAGTAGTAACCCAGCAGTAGTAAGTTATGCCTAGCAGCATTAACTTTCACCAGCAGTAGTAAGTTATGCCTAACAACATTAACTTTTACCAGCAGTATTAAGTTTATGCCTAGCAGCATTAACTTTGAGTCACCAGCATTAACTCCAATTCCATTTCAAACACGCTGTCTGTTTTTAATATATTCAACTCTCTTTTGGTTTTTCAACTCACCATTTCTCTCAGTTCTTTTTCTCACCAAATCACTCTGTCTGTTTTTAATATATTCAACTCTCTTTCTGTTTTTCAACTCACCACTTCTCTCAATTCTTTTTCTCACCAAATCACTCTGTTTGTTTTTAAATCACACAGCTCTCTTTCTGTTTTTATGCTTACTTAATTCTATCAATTTTTTTTCTCACCAAATCACTTCTTCTGTTTTTAAATCACACAGCTCTCTTTCTGTTTTTATGATTACTTAATTCTCTCAATTCTTTTTCTCACTTGTACACTCTGTTCAATCTAACACTTTTCTTTGCTTTTCCTGCAAAATGTTAGTCCAAAAACCAAGAAAACACAAGCCATATCCATTTTCACAATTATCGCAGTATTAATTACACCTAACAGTATTAAGTATAACTAGCAGTATTAACTCAGCAGTATTAAGTATAACCAGCAGCACTAATTATACTTAGCAACAAAAACTTTTAATGACATGAATAATAGTAGTAATTCATACAAAACTCTACAAAAACATAAAGAGATAAAAGATTTTAAGGATTTAGCATTCCAATACTAGCAATCAAATATTGAAACCTACTTACATCAAAAGCTTTTGTAAGTAAATCTGCAACATTCTTGTCAGTATGGATTTTAACCATTTGAATCAATTTCTTTTCATTGCAATCTCTAATAAAGTGATGTCTAATCTCTATATGCTTTGTTTTTTAATGGAAAACAGGATTTTTAATTATGCAAATAGTATTGTTATTGTCAATAAAAATCTTGGTATGCATAAAATTGTACCCATAATCAAGTAATTGATTCTGAATCCAAAGCACTTATCCATAGCAACTTGAAGCAGCCACATACTCAGCTTCTATTGTGGAATTTGCAACCACTGTCTGTTTCTTGCACTGCCATGATATCAATCTACATCCAAGGAATTGACAACCTCCTGTTGTAGACTTCCTATCCAAGCTTGCTCCAGCATAATCACTATCAGTGTATGCTACCAAATCAAAAGGAGAATCTTTTGGATACCAAAGGCCCAATTTTTGTTGACCTTTTAAGTAAATAAAAATCCTTTTCACAGCATGAAGATGTGAAACCTTTGGATTGACTTGGTATCTAGCACAGGCACACACTGCAAACATAATATCAGGTCTTAAAGATGTAAGATACATCAATGAACCAATCATTGACCTATACATATGAACATCCACTTTTTCACCATTTTCATCCTTGAGCAAAGGCTTTTGAGTTTCTATTGGTGTGCTTGCAGTCTTGACTTCTGTAAACCCAAATTTCTTTAAAATTTCATCAACATATTTATCTTAACTAATAAATATGCCATCCTTCTTCTGTTGTACTTGTAATCCCAAGAAGAATGTAAGTTCTCTCATAGAACTCATCTGAAATTTCTCATGCATCAACTTTTCAAATGCATTGCATATCTCCTTCTTTGTTGAACCAAAGATGATATCATCCACATAAACTTGGACCAGCAAAATATCACCTTTGTACTTTTTGATGAATAAGGTTTTGTTAATTTTCCCTCTTTGAAACTCACTGTCCAACAGATATGTTAACAAGGTTTCATACCAAGCTCTAGGAGCTTGATGTAGTCCATTATCATTGTTAGTGTTGCTAACATTATCATCCTTCTCTTGATCAATACTTTCACTATCTTTTCTTGGATCTTCATCAACCTTCTTCTCATCATCACTTGAAGGTTTGGATCCATCATCTTGAGAACTCTTTAGATCTTGGGAAAATGGTAGATCAGCAGGCCATAATGGTAGCAAATGTAATTTTTGACAGGTTATGTCTCCTTTCTAGCTTGACTTGCATTATCATTTGCTTTTGTACCTGCAAAACTATTAGACTGTGTACCTGTAACAATTGGCTCATAATTCATTGTTCTTGTTAGTGCATCAATATCAAATAGCCAATCTGGTCCACTACCTACAACATTAGGTGTATTCTTACTAAACCTAATATGCAAGTTTTCTTCCACTATCCTTGTTCTACTATTAAATACTCTAAAGGCTTTACTATTCAAAGAGTATCCAACAAAGAAACCTTCATCAGCCTTACCATCAAATTTGCCTAAGTGATCTATGGTATTAAGAATGGTAACAGGACACCCAAATGGTCTCATAAAACTTAAAGTTGGTGTTCTACCATGAAAACGTTCATAGGGGGTCTTGTTATGAGGCTTAACTACTAACACTCTATTTTGCACATAGCAAGTAGTATTAACTGCTTCTGCCCAAAAAGTAGTTGGCAACTTAGAATCAGCTAGCATAGTCCTAGCAGCCTCAATTAGTGTCCTATTCCTCCTCTCAGCAACTCCATTTTGTTAAGGAGTTCTAGCTATACTAAATTGTCTTAAAATACCCTTCATCTCATAAAACTGATTCATTTCTTTGTTTTTGAATTTAGTTCCATTATCACACCTAATCACCTTAACCTTGTGATCTACTAGATTTTCTATCCCAGTTATAAAGGACTTAAGAATGCCACTAGTCTCATCCTTAGTAGCTAGAAAGAAAACCCATGTAAACCTACTAAAATCATCTGTGACAACTAGGCAATACATTTTCTTCATAAGGCTTTTTACAAATGTTGGACCAAACAAATCCATATGCAACAAATGTAAAGGAAGACTAATTGAGTTCTCTGTTTTGGACTTACAAGAGGCTATGTGTTGCTTTCTCTTTTGACAAGCAACACAGGTTTGATCATTCCTTTAGGAACTATGTTCTTTAAATCAACAGTATACATATTATTCTTTCTAGGAACTCTAAGTAAAACTTGACTTTCATCAATTACAAAGTTTAGATTCATCAGATGTGGCTTTTGCAAAAAGGCAAGTTAAACCTCTTTTAAGAACTACGTTCTTTAAATCAACACTATACATATTGTTCTTTCTAGAAACTCCAAGTAAAACTTGACTTTCATCAATTAACTTAAAGTTTGGAGATAACACAATACATTCAGTGTCATTAAAAAGAACACTATTCTTTTTATCACATTTATGAGACACTAAAGAGATTTAACTTTAACTCTCTTACAAAATACACATTTTCAAAATCTAGATTACCAGTTTTAATGGTACCTCTTCCTGTGATTTTCCCTCCTTTGGGGTTCCCTCCAAAGCAACATTATCTTTCTCACAAACTATCTCTTCATAGTCTGTAAGATAGGACATATTCCCTGTCATGTGCCTTGAGCATCCACTATCAATTACTCTTTTATCTTGTAAATTCATTTGTGGATTGCCTTGCACATCAGATAAGAAAATCAGTTTCTTTTGGGGACCTAAGCCATCACTGACTTGGATCTGCCTTATGCATCAATATAATCAAACCTTTTTAGGATGGTTGATGCACTGTTGTGTTTAGAAACATGGTCTAAAACTTTAGTCTTTGGTTTCCAAAACAAGCAGTTGAAGGCTTTAACAGCATTTACATTATTTCCCTTAACAACATTAACTACTGCTTTTGGCCTAGCAGTATTAACATTTTTACTCCTAACAGTATTAACTATTTGATTAATATTACTGTTTTTGAATGTTGTGTTATTATTAATGGGCCTCTTAACAGTTGAATGTGTTGTTTTAGAAAGATATGACATTGGCCTAGCAACATTCACTGTTATTTTTGAATGAGCAGTATTAACTTGTCTAGTAGTATTAACTGATACTGCTGTTTTTAAAATATTTTGTCTAGCAGTATTAATTGATACTAAGCCAGACTTCATTAGTACTGCTCTTGGAACCATGTTCTTTTTAGTACAGGGGTGAGTCTTTTTAGCAAAATTTTGATGATTCACCCTTTGAGCATTGTTCCAAACAGGTTTTACCATCCTTTCTTTTGGAATAATGTTTTGATGGTAATTGCAATTAGCATGTAAATGATGCTAATGTTCCACACACATAACAACTTTTTTAAACATCTAAATTGATTTCTAGTCTTTGAAGACATCATATTGTTTCAATTTATTTGATTGCCTCTAGGAATGTGAGTGTTTTGCCTATGTTTCTTAGCTTGTTTAACAGTTTTCCTAGCAGTTTTCTCTTGTTGCTTAGGTTTGAAAAACTCTATCTTAGCAATACTAGGCTTAACTGTTTTTTTCTTAGTTTTAGGCTGAGACACATTTTCTTCCTCACTATCTGACACCCATTCTTCAATAATTAGGGCATCATCATTCTTCCTAACTATCTCAGGTGATGGAGGCATGAAATTTCCTGTGTAGGGAGGTGTAACCGCATTATATTTTTCATTGCCTACACCTTTTTTGCATATTGTCAACTTTCTGGCTCTCTTGAGCTTGTTAGCTTTAGATGCATTTTCAATTTTATATACATTAAATTAAATGCTATCTTTTTCTTTTTGAAGTTTTCAAGCTTCTTTCTAAGCTTACCAATAGTTATTTTTCCTACTTGAATATCCCATTTTAAGCCATTAATCTTTTCTACATAAATAGACTCATTCTTTTTATAAAATTTAAGTTTTTCTTCTACTAATTCTAAACCTGTTTTATAACCTAGAACTATTAACTCAGATTTCTTAAAATCTTTTAATAATTGATTTTATTGATATTTAAGAAGTTTAACTGTTCCAAACAAGATTTAGAACAAGTAGAATCATTAGATACCTCTGAGTCAGAACTTGAAGATGAGTAAGCCATGAGTGGGTTCTTCTTAATCAAAACTTGTTACCAAGATCTTATATACACAAGCAGATTCTTCTAGATCGTAGCTTCTCAACAAGCTCTGATACCACTTGTTGTCCCAGTTGTAGGATACCTCTTGTTGGATCCCACTTTAATAGATCAGATTCTTTAAGCTTTTTTAAGATTTAGTTTGTTAGGTCTTGTTTATCTTGAATCATACATATCGTTCATGAAAGCTTAGAGAGAATAGTAGAGGGGGGGCAAGTATTCAAATTTCAAATGTTATTAAAATGGAGGGAAAAGGAAAAGTTTGTTACAAAGCATCATCCTCTAATGATGATTAGAAGGGGTATTTATAGGAGAAGGAAGGAGGCTTCCCTTCCTTTATTTTTCACTTCTAGTCCCTATTCTTTGGCAATTATGCTATTTCTTGCTTTTAGCATAATATACCTTATTACAAACTATTTTATTCTATTTAAACAAAATAAAGACTAATGACTAAATATAATTAAACCACATAATCAACACTTTTTATGAACCTAACAATCTCCCCCTAAGGGTCGATTATTCTGGGCGTTCCCTTCGTGGTCCAAGTGGTCTTCCATTCACATACATCTCCCATCTTCTCATCTGGTTGTGATACTTCAATCTCTTCTTCAAACAACTTTAGATACTTCAATCATCATTCGTAAGTTCTTTTGTACATAGCCGTCACTTTACAATATTATTGTAAACTCTTTAAACCTTCAAGTACTCTAATTAGTTGTTGCATCACAAAACTTATGATTCTTGAATGTATCTGATCACCTTTCTTTTTTGCTATCTTGTATATGTTCATACATGGGGCCTCATAGTTGGATGGGACCCCAACATTTTGGGTTTTCTAACTCCTGGAAAGATTTGTTTGGTGCAGTGAGATTAGCTTTTGTTGTTAACTGTCTCTTTAATTCCAACGTTAAAAATCTTGTTATTTTCCCATATCACTGATCTTCTGATGAATAATGATAAAAGACCATAGCAACCCGGTTTCTTGCATAAGTAGGGAACCTTGCCATCATAATCAGCTAATTATGTCCTCAAATTTCTTTCTTATCTGAGATTCTTATAATCAGGCTCGGTAATTGACACAAGGCCACTCATATAGCCTCTTCTTGCAACTATCTCTGTGATAAACTTGTGTTATGACCCAATTCCAGTAGTCATTGATGACTTGAATGATCTTTGAGGTTAAATAAAACCTCTTCCTTTGTTGTTTCAGCTACTTTCTGTTTTCTTAATGTAGATTATCTTCGCATGAGGATTCTTCAATGCTCAACACCATATCGAGCATAAGGATTAAATTTCTTAACACACTTATTTACCCATCTGGAAGTTCGTTCTTTAATATCATCAATATTAAAGATAATTACAGGAAACTTGTAAAGTGACAATACAATCTTCTCAAGCCTTGAACTTCCTTTCTTCCGATAACAAATGGTTTGAATTTATAAGAGTAGTGTGGAGCTTTTACAGGATCTCTTGACATTTGAAACTAGAGGTGTGGTCTTTCGTGGAGTAGTGAGACAAGAATGTCCTTTCTAACTTTCCCAAACAATTTTACTTTTAAGAAAATTCTATCCTGATCAATATGATATTGATGCTCATCTCCTGAAGTACATCTTTGTCTCAACATCTCATCAGCCATTTTCTTTAACTTTGCTTCATCAATAGTCAGTGATACTTCTTCCATAATATCTTGTGACACTTGATTTATCGGTATTTCATCATCATCTGAAGCATAAGAATCAGTCCAAAAATCATAATCATCTACTTGCTCTTGATTACCTGAAGTTGATGGACCTCGTTCCTCTTCATTGACTTATCCAGACGATGACTCTCCAGACACATATGCTTCATACTCATATGTCTTCTGTCGCTTTGCACTATTCTCCCCCTCAAGATGAACATCATCATGAGGATCGTCCTAATCTCTTGGGCGAACGGTAGAAGTTCTACATGTAGTTTGTTGTACCTGAAGTCTTTCAAACTTCATCTAGAGTGCCAACCATATAGCTATGTCTTACTGTTGTAGTTCAGGATCGGCTTTCATAAAGAGATACAATTGATATTGTTGTTCGGGAACAGATGTTGTTTGTGATTGAACTGGATGAACATGAAGGATGTGACCAGACATATAACTTCTTACTGACGCATCAACTTGAGAAGGAATGTGATTATCAATAGCATTCTGAATTTGTGAGGAAATTTTAGCTTGTATATTCCCACGCTCTTGTAAAATAGCTTTAGCAATCATCCGTTCCATCTCTTCTTTAGTCTTTTGTCTTTCCAGAATCAGTCCTTCCGCAACATACACTGGAACTTGATCTCTAACCTGCTCAGGAACTTGCTTTTTAACTTGCTCCTTAATATGCGTATCAACCATAGTGGGTAATGATTCAACCATTACTTCTTGGAGATGATCGCAAGAGTTATCAAATGCCTTCCTTGTCAGAAACCTTGCTTTCAGAGGTCAAAACAAATATATATAAGGTCCCTGTAAAACTCAGAAAGAAATTCTTGTATCATTTGAAACGAGCAGGTTTGGCTTTGAATAAAGATAGAAGTCGGTTTGTTTTAGATAATTTGGTGCTGGGTACCGTCAATTCCTGGAGTTTCTCAGTATCCGAAGATACGAGATTAGTATGAATCCTAGGAGATCTAATTGGTGTGGGGAATGGTGTACTCCTAGACTCCTCTACAAGCTTCCCTTTCTCCCTTTGCTTTAATTTATACACTTCATCAGTTATTTCTTCCTCCTCTTCATTTACATTCACAGGTATGACAACATTAGTAATTTCCACCACTTTATCATTAGTGATCTCCACCTCTGGACTTTCCTTATCACTCCTGGGCTCTAGCCTAGTGCCGAGAATATTTAGTTCATCATTTCTAGGGGGTAAACTATCATCAATAACATTCTTTGATCCTTCCATCATCTTTTCAATCTCTTCAGACGCCAAGTGCTAGTTGACTAGTTCCGCATTTTCTCTAGCTTCTTGCTCTTCTCGACTTTTGTGCTCAGCAAGACTTATTTGTAATGTGTCTTGTAAGATCATCTCATCTGCTTTATCAACAATTGGCACTAGAGCTGGTGGAGTTAGACGTGTGGATCTCCTTTCAGGAAGACAAAAACGAATCACAGTAGACCATTTTAGAGCACTTGACTATGCATTAATCCATTTTAGGGTTAGTGACCTTAGAGTGGCGGCTGGTGTCCTATGCATTCCTTGGGTAGACTCAGTCGGTTGTGACAGAGTCAGAGGAACATCTAACCCAAACACATCTCCACACATCCTATAATGCTCCGTTTGCTTCATCTCTTCTATGATCATCCAATCTGGAATTTGCATGTCAACTTTATCTTTGTGTCTTCCTGAATTAAAGATATTTTTCATTATGTCATCATCTTGCAGATTGTGATACATGTCTCGAACACGTCTTGAAATGTCAGGAATACAAGTCATGTAATGACTAATGATGATCTTTGTAAATCTTAGATAAGGAATCGAAGAAGTTGGATGATGAAGAGAATAGTAAAGTCCTTCCTATAGCAGCTCCGTATAATCCACATGAATGTTATTGACAAATCAATACATCATTTGCATTATCCGCAATAGCGGTTGATCCTATTCTAGTGGACACGTGTTGTCAAGAATTTGGAAAATATCTTGCATAACGTTTGCCATGGCTGTAGAAGACCAGTTGTCTTAAAGCTTGATGATATCTTCAGCTCCATTTTAAATCCCAATTGTTGTTTATAGAATGGAACCATGTCTAAAAATGATGGTGGTGGCACGAATGAATTATGATTGTTGTCATTTGCTTGTGGTAGATGAAAGATTGTTCTGAAGTCATCCAGTGTAAGAGAAAGTTCTTTCCTGTCCAGCATAAACTTAAGCCTCTACTTTGAACCGTCTTCCTTCAAAGTATGCCAAAACTATGCCATATAAATCCAAGGTACGGAGGAAGAAGCTGCAATGCTAAATCGTAATGGATGATTCTTGATGATGTTCGTCAGAATTTTGCTTTCCGGTAGGCATTGCACATGTTCAAGATAAATTTTCTTGTTAGCATCCATAAGATCATATCTTTTGTTTGGAGGACACAGTTCATCTGGATGAACCTCCCTGCATTGTTGTTGTTGTGCAGTGATTATCTGAATGAATAAAATTAAGATGTTAGATAACAAACAATTCTTTTGACATTTTTGTCTTTTTCCACTCTGTCTGTTTTATATGTTCTGGCAATTCTTTTGAAAATATTTTTTGATCAGTTTCTTTCTCATGTGCTCGTTCTTGCTTTTTCTAGCACATGCCATACGCTTTATTCGAATTATTCTTTTGATTTATCATTTTTGTGTGTTCTGGCAATTCTTTTTCGAACACACTTTTGATTTGCTTTTCGCGTTGGGATGGCTCTCTTCCTTTCTGTTTTAGAATATCCTCACCAGAAATTCTTTGTGACATGATACTTCTTTCAAGAATGATGAAGATTTCTCTTTTGATTTTAATCAAGACTCTTTTACTAAAAATTAAAGAGAAATCATTCAACTTCTTAAAATTGTTTTGTGAAAGAGTATCATTTTGACACAATAACAGATTTTGAGAACTTTTTCTAGAAATCTTTTGACAAAAACTTTCTTTATAATGATAACATAGAATCATATAATCACAAACCCACAATTGAATGGACACTAAGTCACTCACTCCTCATTCTGTTCATTGTAGAAAATGGCCAAAACCGGACATGACTTAGTCCACTTAAACAATTGAGATTTGGATTTTCAGATTCAAGTTATAAAAACTTTTCACTTTCACTTTTTGTCATGATTCCTAAACAATGAAGACAAACATATCTAATCATAAATTGTATGGACACTTAAGTCATCCAACTCCTCCATTCTGTTCATTGCTAGTAAATAGCCGAAATCGGACATGACTTAGCCACTTAAACAATTACCGATAGATATATTTGACCCACAGCTTAGATTCATAAAAACTTGATTTCATTCTAAAAATTATTTGATGTTTTCACCACACGTAAGAAACTGGTCTTTTTGTTCTAGAGACATTCAAGCATTAATCATCATAAGCATTAATCATCAAAAATTTTTCTTTTTCAAAACAACTTCACGTTTCCACAAACGCATTTTTACTAAATTTTGACTTTTTGACACCACTGAGTTTGACTTTTTGACCCTTCCGAGTTTGACTATTTGACTATTATGTGTTTCCACAAACTAGATAAAAAATTGATTTCATTTTAAACTTATGATAAAAAACCAAAACTCGATTCGTTTTATGTTCTATTAATCATTTTTCAGGACTCCAAACAGTAGACAAACAATCAAACTCGATATGACAACTCGATAAACACCATATACTTCCGAATTTCAATTTCAGCGACTAGTTAACCATTCCTAAGCTATTTATCACTTATTTCTACATAAACATTGTTTATTATCGTCCTTGATTTCAATCTTGTTGCATATCTCGATAAACACAAACTCGGTAATCCTAAATAATCTTCGTGTTTAAACTCGATATGCAAACAAATGATATTATTTGAACTCATAAATCATATCCATTTACGTTTGAGTAACGATAAAGTAGTTGTAATCGTGTAATGAACTCGAATAGAAGGTGATTTTGATTTTATTACTAAACTCGACAATAAGACTCGGTAATTATAAAAAGTAAAATAGAAAATTTTTCCTCCTTTTATAGCCACCGAATATTTGTTTGAAAAATGACACTTTGAGCCCCTGTGGTTTTCATTTTCGATTTTAATCATTTATTTCCTAAATTTTGTTTTTCAAATTTTCAAAAACTCCCCCTTGAGTAATGAAAGTTTTCAAAACCTCCCCCTTGAAATGAAATCATGTAAAATACTTAGTCCGAAAATGAATATGTTTGAGTTTTAAAATAAAAACTCCCCCTTGAAACTATAACGTTTTTCAAATTCAGTCTTTTTGAGAGATCATTGTTTTAATTTTATTTCTGAAATGATGTATGTAAATGAAAAGTTTCAAGTACTCCCCCTTAGATTATGATTCCGTTTTTTCTTTTAAAAGCTTTTTATATAAAAAATTTAGAATCATAAATCTAATCATGTGATCTTTTAAATTATGTTTTTTTTTAAATATGACAAATCTTTTTGAAATTTTGTAATTTTCAATTTTTTCTTTTGTTTTTGAAAAATTTATTTACATGTTTATGATGTATGATCTTTTTCAAGAAGATGACTTTGTCAGGCTTTCCAACTGTGTTGGAGTCATACATCTCATACCAATGCCGTTGAAACTCGGATACTCAAAGCGTTATTATTAAGATGAGCTTTAGTAAATTAGATCGCAAGTTGGTATTCTGTCCCCGACAAAGAAATTTCCACAGTACCCTTCTCACATGTTCCTTATAAATGATAGCGGAATGTTCTATGTGTTTTGTCTTAGAATGCTGAACTGGGTTGCATAAGATAGCAATGGCACTCTTGGAATCACAATACATTGGAAGCTGGTTATACTTGTATCCATAGTCAAGCAGTTGTGTACGCATCCAAATAACTTGTGCACAGCATGCAAACAAGGAAAACAATTCAGCCGCAGCAGTTAGACATCTCAGTACAATCTTGTTTCTTCGAACTCTAACTTACAAGCTTTCCACCTAGAAATTGCAATCCTCCTGATGTGCTTTTACAATCATCTTTACATCCTGCATGGTCCGCATCTGAATATGCAATTAGTTCAAATTCAGAATCCTTCAGATACCATAGTCCTATGTTATAGGGCCGTCTTAGGTATCGAAAGATTCGTTTAACCTCTTTGAGGTGTTTGACCGTAGGACGTGCTTGATAACGAGCACATACAAAAGTAGCAAAAGCAATGTCTGGACGACTGGCTGTTAGGTACATAAGCCCTCCTATCATACGACGATAAGTCGTTTGATCAGTAGGAGTGCCTTGTAAATCAGCATCCAGCCTCTCAGTTTCCATAGGTGTATCATTAGACACAATTCATCTAGACCATGTTGTTTTTAACAATTTTCAAATTGCTATTGTGACTGACTTATGAATTATGCCACTGGGAGATTGGTGAACTTGAAGGTCCAAGAAAGAACTTTAGTTCACCCATCATCGACATTTCAAAATTAATTTTCATTAGGTTTGCAAAACATTTTGAAAAATCTGGATTTGTTGAACCAAAAATAATGTCGTCAACATATACTTGAACAAGTAGTATGTATCCCCCGTGATGTCGTGTGAACAAATTTGGGTCAATAATACCTTTAAGTGAACATGTTCAATTGAAAGACGAAAATTTATCATACCATGCACGAGGTGCTTGCTTAAGACAGTATAGAGATTTTTTTCAATCCTGTAGACGTGACTATGAAATACAGGATTAAATAACCCTTCCGATTGGCTGACATAGACTTCTTCTTTCAAAGGACCATTGAGAAAAGCCGTTTTGACATCCATTTGAAAGATAATGATATTCTTATGAGCAGCATAAGCAATAAACATTCGAACAACCTCAAGACGAGCAACAGGAGCAATGACTCTTCAAAATCAATGCTTCTTCCTGCCTGTTACTTACTTTGCACAAGACGAGTTTTGTTTCGAACCACAATATTTTAGCATCACTCTTATTCTTACAGGCATTTGAGGGAGCTATTACTATTCTTTCTTTGGTATGGAACGAGTTCCCAAACTTGAAGTCTCTCAAATTGATTCAACTCGTCTTGCATAGACTCAATTCAACTATGATCTGCCATAGCTTCTTTGATATTCTTTGGTTCAATAGTGCTGATGGTTAATGCATACATGCATACCTCAGAATCTGTGTGTAGCCATTGGTGAGTCATGATAGGTTTGGATGGGTCACCAATAACTTGGTCTAAAGGATGATCTTTTGTCCAAAATGTGAGTTGAGGGTTGTACATGGTGGAAATTTTGCACATTTGATGGTTCTAGAGCCATTGTTAATGACTCAATTTCCTCTTGACTTGGAGGATTTATATGAACATATTGTGAATTTCCATCAAAATCAGCAAAATCTTCTTGATTGAAGTCATCAGCCTCAGTTAAAGAGATTGGAGAGGTTTGTTCATTAGATGTAGTCATAATGGGAGGAGCCTCATGTTCGTCAACAATAATTGAAGATGTAGAAGGTGAGTCTTCATGAATTTGAGTCGGCTGTGCAGCGGAATTGATGGGTGTATCAGAAAACTTCTTCTCAAAATATTCTTTATACATTGGACCGAACAAATTATCCAAATCTTCTTTAGACGGAGTATCATGTTTTTGCTATTGAATTTTGATTTATGATTGTTGAAGCTCGGGTTCTAAACAATCGTGTTTAGAAGCCATAGTTGTGAGCTCGTCAAACTTGACATTTATGGTTTCCATAATCTTTTTAGTGCGTCTGTTATAGATTTGAAACCCTCTTGATGTTTCTGAATAACCAATAAAGACCCCAATGTCTGCTTTTGGTTTCATTTTTCCAAGATCGTCTCGGTCATTTGTTGGATAACACAATGAACCAAACACATGAAAATATTCAACATTCGGCTTTCTGCCACATAATAACTCATAAGGTGTTTTGTTATGTCGTGTATGAATGATTGACCGATTTTGAGTAAAACAAGCGGTAGCCACTGCTTCAGCCCAAAGAAATTCAAGTAAGCGAGAAAAGATAAGCATCGTACGAGCAGCTTCAACAAGAGTTCGATTACGTCTTTCAAAATTACTCCATTTTGCTGAGGCGTTCGAGCAGTTGAAAATTGTTGCATGATGCCTAACTTTTCATAATGAGCTTTAAGAGTTGCATTTTTGAATTCAGTACCATTGTCTGTACGAATCTTGCAAACTTTGGCTTTATAATTCAGTTGAGCTTGAGCAATGAATTTCTTTATAATCTCTGGAGTTTCATCTTTCGAATGAAGAAAGTAAACCCATGTATATCGAGAATAATCATCCACGATCACAAGAATATACTTCTTTCCATTGATTGAAGCTACCCTCATTGGACCGCATAAATCCATATGAAGTAATTCCAATTTGGAGTGATCACTTGGAACTAATTTGAGTGGATGAGAAGCTTTCTTTCTTTTTCCATTTTCACAAGAGAACAAAAGGTGATCTTTTCCATATTTAAACTTTGGAAGGACCCCATCACAAGTCAAGTATGGTAAGATCGTTTATGGTGT
Organism: Tanacetum coccineum; assembly: GCA_026074375.1. Taxonomy (NCBI): domain Eukaryota; kingdom Viridiplantae; phylum Streptophyta; class Magnoliopsida; order Asterales; family Asteraceae; genus Tanacetum; species Tanacetum coccineum. The sequence goes on along the minus strand of BQNB010014721.1, from coordinate 51,198 downwards.
CGAAATTTAGATGTGAGAGTCTGTGGTGCCATAACCATGACTTTGTAGAAGTTGCCTTAAACATTAGACAAACGGGTGAAGAAGCAGCCATGTCAGAAATGCAGATAGTATATAAATTTGATTCGCGATTGACTAGTATAGGCAATTCATTCTCCTTCAATTACGCACATAAATGTCTTGAACGAAAAGGCACTTCTAAAATTATCTTGCCATCACAAAAATTGTCCAACGCTAAATGAGATCCATGTCAGTCCTTCACACATAATATACATGACAAATAGTGATATTGCCCTGTATATAATCACCATAGCCTGTGATTGCTGCAAAATTATCATTTCCAAAGCAAATGGTGCCCATGAATTTCTCAATGAATTTTTTTAGCTATGATTGATCACCCGTCATATGCTTTGAACAACGACTATCAACAATCCACATAACAATCTGAACTACCTGCAACATAAGAAGAAACAACACATGGATAAGTGGGCAATTTGACTACCCATTTCTTAACAGAGACCGATTGTTTTTCAGATGAACGACTATTCTGACCATTCGATTTTGTGTTAACAGGAGACCAAACAACATTTGGTTTTGATTCAAACCATTTTTGCCAGATTCGACTAGTTTGAATCTTGTTCTTCATGTATGTGCTTAAAGACTTATCACGTAAATTTCTTTTCTTTGTACTAGAAACCTTAGCTTTTGAGGTACTTTCAACATCAATCTTAGGTTTGGAGACTACATAAGTAGTATCTAAAGACTTAGATAGTGTTGACTCCTTAGAAAACCTAGTCTTGTGAACTACATAAGTAGTATCATAAGATTTTGGTGTTCTAGATTTAGTGGATAAGGTTCTACGAACATTCGAATGCACATTCAATTTATAATTTGCAAAACATTTATCATGGCATGGAATAAGCACATTTTGCATACAAGAAACACATAACAAAGTTTTGGCTTTAGAAGCATTTGCAACATCAACATCAATTACATTCTCTTTGTTTGAGATAACATTTTCAGATGTGATATCTGTTTGCTTATTTTTCCTAACATAAACTGCTACTTTCTTTGCTGGCTTCTTAGAGTTAGCTAAGACACTATTCTTGACATGTGAATCTTTATTCATTGGTCTTCTAACACTAGATGCAACATTCATTCATGTAGAAGATAAATTATGCTTAGCCTTGTTTGTTTGTGATTCATGAGTTGTGGCAACTTTGTACATTCCAGGTGCTATGACATTTTTGTTCGAATTCACTCCGCTTTGTTTGGCAGGTGAAGTCTGTAAAGTGACTGGTTTTGACACGACATGGTTTTCTTTTGATTTTTGAACATCCGTTTTCTTTTGAATAACATGTTTGTGTAATGGTGTGACACAAAGAAGAGGTTGAGAACCATTTGTCTTGTCAAACTTAGTATTTACAGACTTACCTTTTTCAACATTTGCACAGTCTTAGGTTTTTAACTCAGTATATGGTAACAAAAGATTTGCTATTTTATACATACTTTTTACCATGAAAAATGAACCCAAAAGACCAAAAAGATAATAACATGGCAAATATATTCTTGTTTTTGTGTTTGTGTATGTGCAGGTACGGATATTAGAGAAATGGACAAAAATAAAGACAAAACCAAGCACGGGATCGGAAAGAGCACGAGAAAACGAGTCCAACGGTGCCCTCGGATTTTATTGGGCCAGCCCGTAACTCATTTATATGGGTCGGGCCAGCCCATATTATCTCAAGCTAGCCCAATGTTAACAATACAAGCCCAAAAGTCTAAATACAACAAAGAATAGGCAAATGTGAAGCATACACGTGGCGGATCAAAAGGAGTATCTCATTTCATTTCAAGTTGCAAATTGAGAAAAGAAAATCGGTGGCTGGCATTAAATGCGTACTATGAAAGCCACCAAAAATGACACGCGTCACCATATAAGCGGCTGGATCAGTTTTTATTGCATGACCGATCCGTGTGAATGAGAATAACGGTCAATGATTGGCTGCAATGATTGGTTCAAAATTTCAGTTTTACCCCTCTTGTAACTATAAAAACTCATCTCGCCCCCTCATTATTTTTATGGTGGGGGGGTTAGATTTTAGGAGTAGAAAAATTAGTTTTAGTGTTTACTCTCTTATTTTTTAGCTTATTAGTTTAGAGTAAAGTTTAGCTTATTTTATAGTTTTAGAAATATTGTAAAAGCTTTTTGTGAGCTTATTGGATTTTTTTAGTTGTACTCTTTAGCTTATTAATGTGATGGTTTGATGTTCGTTTAGCTTAATGGATCCGGCTTGTTTTTCTTTTATCTTATTTCTTGCGGCTTATTCTTACAATAAGCTACGTTGTTTCTTTCTAGCTATTCACCTAATTTGAATAAGCTGTCTCTTGCTTGTTTCGATTGGAATTTTTAGCTTATAGATCGTAATAAGCTTTGGCTTATTCGGTTTTCTTCTCGTTTCTTTATTACTCGATTCGATTAAGCAAAAAGGGTGCGTTGAATACTTATCCACACGGTTTATTTAAAAGCTTTTGACACCTTTAAATTTTCGATAGCAACATTAGTTTAGATAACTAGTTTTTTTTCGGATAAGCTTGCAATTAGTGATGGAATTTGTTAGATCTTAAATAAATAAGCTTTTGTCTAAAGATTTTTTATTCGAAGGTTACTTAATTAGTTCCTGGATCTAAAAAGTTTATCCCATTTTTTTTAATCATCCTTAGCCACGTTTGGTTTGTTAAAAAAATATAATTAGGCCTGCGTTTATAATTTTAATCTTTTGGGATACATTGTATTTGATCACTAGGCCTGGTAGTTTTCATTTGGGGCTTCCGTTTGGTATAAAGAAGAATTGGGTCGTGTCTTTATAATTGGACCAAGATTAGAAGATTGGGTTTCGAGTAGAATAGTTGAATTTGGATCTAATATGATTTGTTTGGGACTGCGTATATTACATAAGGAATTTACAAATTGTGAAAGTGAAAAATATATTCACTGTTATCATAACAGTTTGATTTACCTTTGTGTTTTATTTGTGACTTTTTGGTACCGGTCAACTCATGAGGCGCGGAGCTTACGGGTTTATTTAGCTAGACTGACTTTGATTAGTTGTTTTAGCTAAATAAATCGGGTGGTATTCGTTTAATTGCGGGTCTCCATTTCGGTTCCATTTTCTAATCCTTTTTACAATTAATTAGAGTAGATTTATTTTAATATGCTTTGATTTTTGTCATGCTTAGCGTAGATTTATTTGTGTTAAATGCTATGTTGATTAAATTGAATTTCGTTATGAGTAGTGAGTAGTTAATTTGTGTTTGCTAAGTGATTAGTGATTTGGAATTTAAGCGCTGGTTTAAAAAAGGGTTTAAAAAAATTATTAGTCATTAGAATTTTCTTTTCAATTCAAATACCGTCATTTACTTTTAATACAATTTAAATACTTGTCATTTATTTTTAAAAGCATTTTACTTAACTTGTCATTTAATTTCTTGAAACTTGTTTTCTTAAGGATTTTAATTCGTTAAACCTAAGCCCGCACTTAATGAACATTTCACGTCACTTAGCAAGCAATTTCCAATTTATAATTTTTAGTTTTTTTAGTAATCGTTTAATGCTTTACATGTTTAATTGTTTTTATTTGCTTTGCTCTTTTATATGTTTTATTTTCTATTACGTTAGTAGATTTTAGAAACCCAAATCAAAAACTCTTTACCCATTCAAAGCGCGCGATCACGGACTTAGCCGATTTTCAATTCACGCTTCGCCAAGGAAAATTGACCCGGGAGGTTTTTGAGACAACTTTGGTTAAAAGTTTGTTTCTCGAACCCGACGGAAAATAATATCTATACTATTATTGATTATCTTCCTTATTATTACGTATTTATATATTATATATATATATATCTTACGTGTATAAAAAGGTCGGATCAATTTTTGGCGCCGCTGCGATGTGTTTCTGGAAGATAAACCCGTATGTGCTACAAGAGCCAAAGGATCATGAGATTTTTCTAACTTCTTTGCTCTTGAGACATTAACCAGTTTCTCGAGTTGCTGAAGGTAATAAAAAAGATCATCAAACGTATCCACTGTCAAACGTTTAGCAAGACGAACTTGGGTAACATATTTCAACCATTCCGATTGCAAGCTATTCAGAAACTTTGTGTTAATTGTAACAATAGGAAAATGCATGTCATTTCTTTCCAAATCGTTCATTAACTGAGCAAAACGATTGTAAACTAAAACAAGTGCTTCCCCTGGTTCAGCAACAAACTGATCAAATTCATTTGTAAAACGAGTTTCTCTATCAACTTTGTTTTGTATAGTTCCCTCATAAAGACGTTCCACCTCTTTCCACATGTCCTTAGCCAAAGTGCAAGCATCCACAGAATTATAAATGTCATTTGGAATAGAAAGAAGAATCAGATTCATGAGCTCCATCTCAGCATCATAATGCAATAACACATCTCCTTGTAAATCCTCAGCTGTTTGCAATTTCGGAACCTGTAGCATTTGTGTAGGAATGAACATCTCAAACGTGATAAGTGACCATTCATCACGCGCTTTGTTAAGCCACTTTCGGTTTTCCTCTTCGATTATGTATTAGTCTAAATCAACTTGTCCACGGTATATAACTATGCCCCTTTCAGCATGGGATCCTAGTCCAAACCGGTCATCATCAAGGGATTGGATTATATTTTGGTGTGACATTTCTTATGATTCAAAGATTGGATCTTTGTAGACGAAAATGAGTGATATTTGTGAAAATATTTCCAAACTCGGTACACTTCTCGAACAATTGTGAAACTTGGACAACACTGTTCTCGAATAACAAGTAGTATGAAACTCGGTACTCTTCTCGAACAGAACTAAACTCGAAAAAAATACTAACAAACTCGGTACACTAAAAATGTTTTAAACTCGGAAATACTCTTAATCCAAAAATCAATTATATCAAACTCGATAGAACCGAGTTTTAAAATTCGAAGACTATGAATTATCAATTACCACAAACTCGATAAAACCGAAATTTATGATGACTGGATAATTCAAAAACACATGTAACTTCAAATTCGATAAAACCGAATTTAGTTTCCGAGTTTTAAAAATTGACGACTTTGTTTTTCAAAAACCCAATTTACGATAAAACCGTGAAATTGTGGTATTTTAATACTTTGTAAGCGTATTCCCGAGAGTAAATTCACTAAGTCCTTATTCACACTTTTCGATAAAACCGAAAATGTGTGAAAAGTTATGAAACTCGATCTTCAACCGAGTTTATCAATTATCTCCTAATATACGATTTTCGATAGAACCGAAAATGCGTATATATCTATTACAATATTTTTCCGATCAAAACTATAAGAAAAATGATCCGAAAATATAAAAACCACTTCCGAGAATGTAGAGAAATGATCCGAGAATACTAATACACTTCCGAGAATGCTGAAACACGGTAATCCATCACCAAATCCATAACGAAACAGCTCAATTATTCGAAACCGCTTCCAAAACACTAATCGAGAGCTCAAATGCTTCAACCGAATCCACCGAATTTCATCTTATCGTTCTCGGACGTGGAAAAAAACTCACAAATCGACTCACTCGTATTCTCTAATGGCGTATGATACCACTTGTTAGGTCTTGTTTATCTTGAATCATACATTATCAGTCATGGAAGCTTAGAGAGGATAGTAGTGGAGGGAAAGCATTCAAATTTCAAATGTTATATATGGAGGGAAAAGGGAAAATGTTTATTACAAAGCATCACCCTCTAATGATGATTAGAGAGGTATTTATAGGAGAAGGAAGGAGCCTTCCCTTCCTTTATTTTTCACTTCTAGTCCCTAATCTTTGGTAATTATGCTATTTCTTTCTTTTAGCATAATATACCTTATTACAAGCTACTTTAATCAAAACAAAATAAAGACTATTAACTAAATATAACTAAACCACATAATCGACACTTTTTATGAACCTAACAACAAAAAAATCCGAATTTAAATTTCAAAATATCTTGTCTAGATATATTATGAGGTCATGCATGATCTATGAAATATTATTCTTTTATAGAAAAATATCTTTTAGTGTATACTTTGCTAATATATGTTTAGGTCTTATTTTGTATATTTTTATTCTAAAAATGTATTTAAATGGTTTATAAGATCTAACAAAGTAAATATGCAAAATATGAGCTGTGAGGTAAATGAGATGATAGTTAAGTTATAAAACTATTGGTTTAAAACCGGTAAACTTTATTTTCTACTTTCGATGATTTTATGTTTTGTTATCGACAAAACATAGGTAGATCGTAAAATATAAATAAACGTTTTTACGGTTTATTTGTATTAACACAACTGCTATGTAAATTTGACACAACGAAAACAACCCAAAATGTATATAGAAAACTGCATTGCCATAAAGTAACGTTCGATCGTTTAACGAACCGATAATGCCATTATCATAAAACCGAGAACAAACAAACTCATTGTTGTTTTAATACTCATGTCACTGATAATTCAAAATATAACCATATTCATATTAATTTTAGCAAATATACGAGACACATACAAAAGTAATAAATAGCATACCCCATAGAATCCGTATGGTGAAAGCCACCAGCCATTGGTGGCGAACGTAAGGGAAGTCAGAAGCCCGTAAGCACATAACTGTTCCCATAAAACCTTCTTTTTCCACCCAAAATGGTGTGTTATGCACAAATGACTGGCTTAGATCCCAGCAATGTTATATTCATCCAGCATACTTTGTAGGAACATCTTGCTCCAACCATCGTATAGAACCTATATAGATTTCTTTCACCCTCCTCACTCCAACATTAATAGGCCATGTGAACATTTCTTTTATTGCCTAAACACAAAATAAACCAATATGTTAATAAACGAATCAAGAATTTTTACCAATTTCATATCCAACAGGAGGTGCAAAGACCACTTGCAGTTTATGGCTTACAACCAAGTGCGTAAAAAACTGAATCAAACCACACTAATACTTGTTAATAAAACACTAACATTACAAATTTAATTTATATCGATGATGCAACCAATGTATGTTGCAATAGCTCTTAGCTTTGTTGTGCACAAAGACCCCTCCATAACAACATCAATGCCACTGTAAAAGCTTGAATTCAGAAATATAAAGAGATCATTAACAGCCTCTGAAATTCTAAACATAATCAAAAAGCTACATTGGATGACATCAATATGTTAGCCTTACATTTTTATGAAGTGATGGTCATTATGTATTAACAAACCTTGTAATAGGCTAGAAAAATACTTACGGGATTTCAGAACTAATATTACACTAGTTTTGGGAAATATCCTACATCACTCCAAGAGGAGAAGTGTAGGAAGAGTCATTGGCTATAAAAGGAACTCTCCTCCCTCATTATTAAAGAGTTGTATAGTCTTATGTTTTTGTAAGTTAGAGAGAGAAAGAGTGTTTGTCTTTGTATTCCATTTTCACATCAAGAAACATCCTTCTTCTCCTTAGCTTATTCTAGTCACCTCACATCTTCTTCCTTATCTTATTTCTTAGCTTATTAAGTGTGTGGTAATGACGTAAGATATAGTCTTACAAGTGGTATCAATCACCCGTGATAGACAAAGGGGTGGATTATGGTTTGCACGTGGTTTCTTATGTGGCTTATTGGCTTATTTCTTGCTTATATTGTCTCTAAACCTCCACGTTTCTTTTACAACACAAAAAACGTATATCTTTTAAGTTCAAACAAAAAAATGACATGAAGTTTGTGTTTAAATAAAGGTTAAAACATGTTTAGAACAAGTGAGAAGCAAAAAGTTGTAATCTTTAACTTTAAAAAATCTTTTTTTGTTCTTAAAAGTTGTATGCGAGTATGTTAAAAGGACGATTTAAAATACTTGCATGTTTTAAAAGTTGTATCCACTCTGTTGTGATTCAAATTTAGCCATAGCCATATCCTGCTACCCTGTCCAGCACTCAATAACAAAACACATCGCTGTCCGCTACCATTTCATAAAGGAGCACGTAGAAAAGGGTACGATTGAACTGTAGTTTGTCAATACCAATTATCAACTGGCTGGCATTTTCACCAAAGCCCTTCCACAGGAAAGGTTTAACTACTTGGTTCGTCGCCTTGGGTATCTCCAAATGAGCTTAGCGTCTTGCAAAATCACAGTAACACTTTGTATATATTTTTCAGAAAAACAAAATACAAAATATATATCACATAAAAGCAAAATACAAAAATATAAAATCTATAAAAGTAAAATACAAAATCAAAAATTTCAAAAATACCAAAACTATCCTTCTTCGACATGTCTCTTGGAATCGATAATACTTACGTCCCTAGAAATGTCTTTCAACAATGGCACGGGAATGTAAATAAAGTTCGAGCGAGAGTTTCTAAATGTTTTAAAACATGTCATTTCTCAATTTTTTCTATGACTTCAAAGTAAATGTCAGCTTAGGACTCGGACTTCAAATAAAGGAGAGTGTAGATTTATGCGCATTACTCCTCAACAACGAAAAGTTCATATCTTCTCGGTCATGAGCAAAGTCATACAAACACTCCAAGTTTTGAATGCTCAAGAGAAGTATCAAAGAAAATATATGTAATCTTATACATCCAAAATATTTTCTTGTTGAGCACAATTTTCTTAAGATTTCTCAAAAAGATTATTTCAAATTATTTCAAAAATTGTGTTCTCAACAAACTATTTTCTCCAAGTTTTCAATCTAATGTATTTTTTAATAGGAGTATAAATATTTGAAACAAGAAAAAGAGATAATATAAGTTCAACTTGTCTTGCAACATTGTTTTCCCCATATACGTTCATTCTAAAAGCAAGTTAACGTACACCACTTCTATTTTAAGTCACTTGTATAATCAAAAATTACAATCACATATGCAATTTTTTAAGGGGAGAATAATGATTAAAATGTGGTCGATAATGCTTAATTCAGAATATGATCTTTAAAAGTAAGTGCTTTCTCATCATCTCATATGCAAAACTCTTTCATAATATGATACACATGTATAGGGGGCTTTCTGGTGCAATAGAAAACTCTCAAAGTGTAAACCAATGATATCTTAAACACTTTGATTGCTTTTTCAAATGTTTTTATTGCTTCGATCGTAATACCAAATAACCAACCAACTGATGACAATCAAATAGATATAAGGTGGTTAAGGCTAGTTATTGTTTCATGATCAGGCCAGAACTAGAGGGATCTACCTAGGGACATTCCGATAGACAAAATATAAGTCCTTAGGAAAAGATCTTAAAAAAGGAGTAAAGTGAGAATGGGAAAAATATAATACAAGACATGAGTTATTATCAGAACAAACCTAATAAGATGGTAATGAGGACGTATTGGATTAACATTGAATGGGTTGAATAATGAAAAAGAAAAGTGATGTAGGGGTTAAAAGAAATGAGCCCTCCATACAATAGGCAGAAATCGGGCCAATGCATAATTTATCGGTAATCAGAAAGATGATTATGATATTGAAGACAAGTCATCATAGACCTAATGATGCAATGCAAAATCCATCATAGGTACTCGGGCTTCTCTCAAAAGAAGTTTGTTTCATTTCTCACAGAGATCAAGACGCTTCTATCGACTTTCGTATTCGAGATAGTTGATATTGAAAAGGTGGCAGTCTGCTCCAGCCTTCGATCACCAAATATAAATATGCACTTATATAGTCTAGAGCCAACGAGATCAATCATAATTCTCATTATGACACAATTTCATATACACTTGTTGTTCAAAATCAAAGAACACAAGTTGTATAAGAGTCCAGCACAGACGCAAAGTAATCTGTGTGAAATAATGAGAATTGACGGATACTTTCCAAAAACCCAAAACTGTCGAAGTGTTTAAAAACTCTTTATTCATCAACACTTCGAATGATTTTAAAATTATTTTCTTCAGTCTTCTAAGAGCCTTACAGTTCTATAAAGACGATCTCTTGTCCGTTGTTAGATTCAAAAGATCATTCGGGAATGAGAATGTAAATATGAATTGACGGATGAGTTTCTTTAGAACTTTACAATTCGACGGAGACGATCGTGTGGTCCGTATTTGTTAGCCTCACCAAGGGTATCCAGACATGAGAAACGACAGTTAACCGAAAAACCTATCGAGTACTCATTTCATATGGCTATGAAGAGATAGGTCAGTTTCCTAACTGAAAACGGTCTTCATAAACATGGGGGTTAATGTTACCGACAAGGTTATTTTATGATGGATACGGTCTTTAGTCGTGTTGACTTCACGTTGACTTCGCCGGCTCACTTGAATCAGTTTTAGTTAGCTCTCTCGGGGCATCATGGTTCAGGAATGACATTATATGCTGGAAAACATGTTGAATTGTCATTAATGACAATGAGGAGATGGGCCAGTATTTTACTGCTAACGGTCCTCACGGAACCGAAGGTTATTGCTACCGAACTATTCGATGAATGACGAGACATTTATCCATATTTGTGTTTATTATTAATGCTACACGTGCAGGTACAAAAGATGATGTCCACCTCCGTTCCAGATCCATCATGGTTGCATACTCATACTCAAAGCTCAAATACATATTCAAAGCATCAATCAAGACTTAAAGAAATCTTTGAACATCAAAAGATACACTTCCGCAGCTTTAATAGTCAAAGAAATCCTTCAAAGTCATCAATATTTTGATCAAGTCAAAAGGTCTATAGTGAGGGAGATTGTTAGCTTTCAAGTCATGTTAAAGTATGAGTATGTTGGTTAAGAAGACGTTCCTGTCAAGTAACAATGATTGTCTCAAGACTAAAGACAAAGAAAAGCAAGTTAAAGATCAAAGATCCAAGATCACAAGGCATGCAAAAGAAATATGAAGGAATGCCCACTACTACAAGGTTCCAAGATTTACGACATCAACAGAATAGTCTTCTACGCAATGACCACCCCTTACGGGGAGATTGTTAGCCTTACGTTTTTATGAAACGATGGTCATTATGTATTAACGAACCTTGTAATAAGCTATAAAAATAGTTACGAGATCCTGAAACTAATATTACGCTAGTTTTTTGAAATATACCACATTGCTCCAAAAGGGGAAGTGTGGGAAGGGTCCTTGGCTATAAAAGGGACCTTCCTCCCTCATTATTAAAGAGTTGGCTAGTCTTATATTTTCTAAATTTAGAGAGAGAAAGAGTGTTTGTCTTTGTATTATATTTTCACATCAAGAAACATCCTTCTTCTCTTTAGCTTATTCTAGTCACCTTACCTCTTTTTCCTCATATTATTTCTTAGCTTATTAAGTGTGTGGTAATGACGTAAGATATAGTCTTGCACAATGAAAAAACATCACAACATTGATATTTTTCCTTTAGAAAATAAGTTCATATATTGCCACACTTTCCCAGTATCCGAAAAGAAATATTGTAAACAAAGCATACCGTCAAACAAAGATACATCTCCATTTTTTAATTCATAGAAGATACAAAACAAACAATCAACACCACAAATTATATAGTATGCATTAAATGGGAATTCACGAGCATATCAAAACAACAACCTTAACAATTCTTTATACACACTACATAAAATCAGCATCCCTTACTACACACCACTCTTTAAAGAATATGATAAACACATACGACCACAAATAATACAATGTATATATATTTTGCACTGATAGCTACATACTAGAATCTAAAAGATATGACATAACTTAAACAAACATATACACACTCCCAGAAACCCAATCGCCAAATTATCATAATCGATTTCAAATTAAAAGCACAAACGACATTAATCATTAAAGCATGTAAAATCTTTGTTTTGTCTTTTGAATCCCGCTTTAATCAATCAAAAGAATTAGAAAAACTACAATGAATAACATTAATCGCACAAACTAAAAGCTACGTTTACAAACCGTCTTTTAATATAGAGCAACCATTTCCATGTATCCGAGAAAAAGTATTGTAAAGACAACATGTGGAAAACTAGAAGGGGGGTTGAATAGTTTACCGCTTTTTAAAATTAATGTCATGTTTGTATATAAAAACTTATATTCGACTTTATGTGATCTCAATATGTGCACAATATGAACAATACAAGTAATTAAATAAGTGACAAGTAAATATGAAAGACAAGAGATAAGAGTTAGAAAGATCAAACCACAATACAAGAATTTATAGTGGTTCGGTAATGAAGCACCTCTTCGCCCTACTCCACTCCTCGAGCACCAAACTCGAGAGTTCTCTTCACTATGTCAACAAACTCCCTTTAGGCGGAGAAAACCGTACATAACTTTGCTTACACCAATTTTCGACACTAAGCGAAATGTCGAGTTCTAATCCTAGCTAGAACCAATCTATCACTACCCTTGTATGCTAATCACACCACTTTACAACACCTCACAACTTTGCTTCTCTTCACGACTTCTCTTCGCCTCACAGCTTATCTTTACTTCACAACTTCTCTTCTCTTCACAACCAAGACACTACTACGATCACACCAATCTAACACTACTTACTATGATCACTACAATCTAACTATACTTTCAATGATCACCACAATATAACTATTATACACAACTACAATACACACCTTCATAATATACACAAATGATTTACAAGATCTAACACAACTTCACAACAACACCAACTAAACTATAACACTTCTTAACTTGATGATAAGAAGTATTATTCTCTTGCACTTAAAGAATTAAGCTTGGATCACTTGGAAACAAAGCTTTATGATTAAATGATTAAAGGATTGTAGGAGAGTATAAACTAATTTAGAACAGAAAGAAAGTGTGTGCAAAAGGTGAGAAAATCAGTGGGGAATAGTCCAGTATTTATAGGCAAACTGAGTTGCCTTTTTGTCTGGACGGTCCCCTTAATTAGGGTCTCGGCCCCCTTAATAATTAAGGGGACCGCCCTTATAATTAAGGGGGCTGCCCAGCCCAGACGCTCCCTTTTTTGTCTTTTCTGGGGGAGATGTTTTCTAGAACATTTCTAGCCGTTTTTAGGTAGAAAACTTGAATTCAAAATATTTATTTGAATAAAACATTTCTTTTAAATCTAAAAATGTTTTGTAAAAGATATAGAAATGTTTGTGACATTTTTATTAAAAAATATGAGGTTAAATAAAAATTCATTTGATCATAAAATGCATTAAGCATTTATTTATTCATACCTTTAAGTGATTAAATTTTCAAAATGAAAATTTACTACTAATTATTTGTTTACGAATAATTTTTCATTAATCGTTTTTACATTTTGTGACTATCAAAACGTAAATAGGTCAAAAAATATTAATAATGTTTTTAGGCATTATTTCTATCAACACAACATATCGTCAAACAAATATACATTTTCATGAAGAATATCGTAAAACACATACGACCACAAATTATAAAAAGTAGCATAATCAATATTAAATTTAAAACAAACATTGACATATAACAAGAGATCCTTGATAAGATTCTAAGGTGGTGTTTGGTTCATGAATTTGAAATTCCAGAATTCTATATCTTAGGAAATTTCAATTCTTAAGAATTTAAAATTTTAGAATTTAAAATACCTTTGCATGTTTGATTGACAAAAATTAATAGTATTTTGAAATATGTCCTTAAGTTTATTATTGCGATTTTTTCAGGGAGTGACAGATAGGGGTGACAAAAACATGACCCGACACCGAACTCGATTAAGCCTAGTCGGGTCACTCGAGTCTAAAATTTTATTCGAGTTACTCGGGTCAACCTGAATACTAAATAGGGTTGGGTATTGGGTTGGATATTTTTTGCTAACTCGGGTTCGGGTCGGCCAGAGTTGACCCGAACCCAATTGATCAGAACCTGATTAACCCAAATTCAAATAGGGTCGGGTTCGGGTATGGAATTTCTATGGTGATCCGACTTTGACAAGAACCCGACCAACCCCACCCGACTAACACCAAAACAAGAAAAATAACAGCAAAAACAACAAGAAAAAAAGTAAAAATAGTATTTTGGTCTAATTTGGTCATTTATAAAAAAAGTTGTTCCAAATAAATTTAAATTCCTCACTTTTTAGTGACAATCTAATTTTCCTCATTTTGGAAATACGGAATTTTAATTCCTTCATTTGAGATACAAAACACAATATTTCGAGGAATTTAAAGTGCAAATGCCATGAAATCCCTCAATACACCCCAACCATATGCACCTTAAGAACAATAAAAAAAACTATAATGAATGTGTTTTGTCTTTTGAAGCCCGCTTTATACAGCCAACAGAATAGGAAAAACTACAATGAATGTCATTAATCGCAAAAGCTGATAAAATCTCTATTTTGTCTTTTGAAGCCCACTTTACACAGCCACAAACCAAACCGCAAAAAGAAAAGGCATTTTATCTTTTTAACTGACAATTATTTTGCAGCATTTAAGAAATCAAAAGTCGACTAACATCAATTATAAAATCAGCAACCATAACCATAACGTATCCAGCAAAAATATCTTCCATCGTCTAACAAATAAATCAACACTTAAAGCCACATATTAGGGTTTAAAACGTTATCACAAATCAAACACAACAACAGACCACACAAAGCCAAAAAACGACATGCATGAACTAATATCAAAGTTCTAAATATATCAAAAAACTTGAACCTTCTATAAACAAATTAAAAAAACATACTTGAACACCACATGATAACTAATTAATAAAACTCCAATCAAACGTCCATCTCGCGCTCAAAACCACTAAACAATCACCACCGCAACAAATCTAACCAACATTACCATTTGTATATTTAGAGACAAACCCACGTATATGTTCAAGAAAACACGCATGCATAAATCATCTTCTACACGTTGGAGCATAGTTTGTAACGAAGAGATCGATCAGAGAGAACAATTAAAGGAGAAAGAAAGATGAAAATAAAGAGATAAATGACACGTGAATGCATTTTAACACCATGAGTGACACTAAATCCATGATCTAGACATGTATATCTTCAACAGGACACGTATGCTCCCGCTTAGTTTGTATCGAAGAAAATGGTTGTAACACAAGGCTTAAAATTTTAAAGCCACAACCCAATTAGAACCAAAAACCGGTGAGCCTAATAAAACCAAACGACCCTACCTAACTCCAAAACGACCTCATTAAGTGTAAAACGACCTCATTTATGGCAAAACGCCGTCGTCCGAACGTTTAATGTATAATAGAGTAATAAATTAAAATTTTTGCTTACCGATCTTTTTCTATATACATGCAAGATGAGTTAAAACTTGTTTTATATAATAGAAATAAAAAATATATATATGAAACATTTCTTTATCTTTACGGGTACTTTTTATATATTGCATAAGAAAATTGACGTATCTTTTACTACAAACTCATCACGTATTTACTATAAGTGGGCTGAATATTTGATAAGTTAGCCCATTACTTTTAGTTTTTAATGGGCTCACAAGTCTGGACATTTTTTTTCCTTGTTTTATTGAGTATCACATGGCAGAAAAACCCAAATTCAAGAGGAAACTTGAAACTCAAAAAGATTGCTGATTGGGGATGTTTATCTAGTTATAAGGCGGGTTTGGGGCCTATAAGAGGATTTTTAATTGGGTTTTGGGCAACATTTTGCAGATTTGTTTGTTCTTTATCTTTGTAATATTTCAATATATAATCATGCATGCTTATTTAGTGTCATAATTTTATGGGAAGTTGTAATTTTAGATGGTGGAAGTTATTATTTTTTATATTTAACATTATCGATGAAGACTTAATAAGAGTGGTGTGTAATTGATTATTTATAGATTCTCAGTTTTTTCAAAGTACTGCTAATTGTGTAAAAATAATAAGAAATGTGAAATTGCGTGTTCGACAAGAATTGCGCCAAAATAGGACCTCCCAATAAGATCCTCGATGAGCATGGGACGAGTTTATGGGAGCATCACACCCTAACAAGGCCCCCCCAATTAAAACCTTCATAAGGATAAAGGCGGGTTTGTGAGGACTTTGAAATCGGGTTTGAAGATAAGGATGGCCGCCCTGCCCTATTGCCTCCTACCGGTACATCTAATTATTATGATCTTCAATTCCTAGTTCATTTTATTTAATTTAGTTAGCTCGACATGGAAGAAGAAACACGCTATCCGGCTAAATCTTCATCCAAAAATTGTCTGAGAACTCCTCTTCTAATATAACATGAAAATCTAAGAAAATAGACTATACCCAACATAAAATCGAACCAAGATAGACCATAACAAGACGTAATTCCAGACTTAAAAACAAAACAAAAATAAAGGATAGAATACTTGTGAAACGAATTATAAATAACATACATGACAGTTTGGATTTTAAGAATCTGGAAATTATGCAAAAATAAGTTTTCAAAAATTATGAAAAATTGTAGATTTTATCTTTTTGTAGGCTGACGCCGTCAAAATGTATCTGGCGGATTTCTTCGTTTTCGTTTTCTAGAAAAATTTCTCAAAAATCTTATCTTTTGATGTCCATATTTCCTGTAGAGATTTACAACATATACGCAAGTATTTGACAAAAAATGAAGCGTGCATAGAAATTAATCACAAATCCTCACACAATCAATTTAGGTTTATAATAAACACATATGATCATCCATACACTTATTACCTTTAATTACTAATGAGACGAAGTCAAAAGCAAAATAAACATAATTACATACCAAACCAATCATGCAACAATTCATAATAAAAAACTAGCATGCAAACAACCTAAAAATAAAATCAAAAGACAATTAGGGCAAGTAAATGAAATATGCTCAGGTTGCCTCCCAAGAAGCACTTGTTTTTGTTTGAGTCACAAGCCTGACTCTACCCTATTTAACGGTTAAAGGGATGTCTTCCCTACACTTAAGATTAAGAGTGGGTGATAGTAGCGATACACATCATTTTGGTGGAAGTATGCCACGTGAGGTGGAAGTAGTGTGTGAATGATCAAAGGGTTTACCACCGTCATTTTTTAGTTACCCGAATCCTTTGGTTTGATTGGTAGATTTGATGTTGGAGAAAAACCATGACAAAGAATTGAGCCTATGTCATTCTCAAAAAGAAAATGCTCCAACGACTCTTCACCCATTTTGGTTCCCATAATCTTTATCTCGACATCATCTTCATCTTCGTACTCAAGCTTGCATTTATCAAATGAGTGAAGTGTTGGCGTTGAGGTTGGGATTTAGGTGTTGGTGAGGGTTTCTATATATAGTGGGTTCAATATAAGAAATCATCGAGACCCTATGCATCATGGTTGGCTAAAGTATTAAAAAAATTATGGTATGGGTGTGAGATGAAAATTTAGAATCTTTTTGATTTTCATGGAATAAACTTTTTCAGCCTCTCACTTTTCAATTTTTTCTTTTAAGGCTCTAATGAAACAATCGACGAGTTTCATGAAAACTTCTTGGAGTAAGTCCTTGGAATTAGTCCATGATGACATCAAATAACGTCACTTTATTATATCATTTATCCCATCTATTTTGCCCACTTTTATTTAATTATTGCATTAATTGGTACTTAATTGCTTTAAAGTTGATAAATTCAGTAATTCAGGAGTGTTTTGTGAAGATAAGCTAAAAGGCGCATAAATTGGAGCTAAAACGAAAACATTTGAAATTTATGAAAATTCACCAATACGTCGTATCCAACTAAAGAGATACGGCGTATCAGTGCCAAGACTTCACAAGAAAACGCGTTTGACCAATTTCCAATACGGCGTATCCATGATATCTACATACGCCGTATCCATGAAGATAACTATTTGAAGATACAGTAAATCAAGTAAATTAGGAATGATATCAAATATTTATTACGAACGTAGCACGCACTCCAAGGAATCCAGCCCAATACGCCGTATCGACCTATCTGGATACGGCGTATCGAGTATTTTTCAGCAACTATAAATAGAAGACTCAAAAACGAGTTTTCATTGTGCAATATCATATTCTTTATACCATACTCATCAGAGACGAATTTTAGAAGAGAAGATCAGCCATAAAGGTCAAGCATTGATCACGAATCCATAGAAGACATCATGTAATTTTTACTCTCTTAATCGTTCGATTTCAATTGTTTGATTACGCTTGTATAATTACAATGGTTGTGGGCTAATACCCTCAGGTATTAGCCATCTTAATGAAAGTTCAATGTTTGGTTTGTTTTAAAATCGATTTCTTAATTTATCGTTGATTGTTTAATTATGTTTATCACCTCATACTTGTTTATGTGTATGAATATGCGACCTATCATTTAACTGGGTCTAGTGTTACGGACCAAGTAATCTATATATCGGGATAGCTCTCCATATCGTGTCTTATATTACTGGACCAACAGGATCACAAATAATGTTCTATCTTTGTCTTTTAATTATGAGCTTAGTTGGAGTGTTAGGTGACCCGTTTATGTTTCAACAATCATGCTCTTAATTAACTGATACAGATTAGAATAGTAGACTACCAGTATATAAAACACCT
Organism: Tanacetum coccineum; assembly: GCA_026074375.1. Lineage (NCBI taxonomy): Eukaryota > Viridiplantae > Streptophyta > Magnoliopsida > Asterales > Asteraceae > Tanacetum > Tanacetum coccineum. The sequence continues at coordinate 32,715 of BQNB010014721.1, read as the reverse complement.
TCAAACAATAAGTGGGTAAAGTCTCGTTGGGCTAAAGATTATAATTAAACTAAAGGATGCTTTATGCGGATGCATTAATTGTGACAGGATTAATTGTGTCTAGGTCTTAGGATGATATCCCGCCTAAGTCTTAAGAATGATATGCCGCTTCGAGATAAGTAAATCATTGCACTAAAACAAACAAACCAGCATTGAACCGGATTTAATATGGCTAATACAGTTTTTTATCATTTGGCTTGTACCGCTTTTTTATCTTCTAATCTTCATCTTTTGTGTTTATTGTGTATTGAATTGGTATTTGTCATCACCAAACATGTGTCAGTCTCTCAGGCTGAACCCCCATTTCATTAGACAACGTACATAGCATAGGTTTAACCAGTAAATAGACTAATTAAAATACTGATAGAATATAGGATTAAATTTCCACTCTTAGTGTTCGACACCCTACTTACCGCGAACTCCATCTTGACCGGGTACACTGCTCATTAAAGTGTTGTTTTAGGTTTGTCGGCTAAATATAAATGTAAAACTTGATAATCAAATAATTGACCCTACACGACAGCACATCAGGTTTTTGGCGCCGCTGCCGGGGAGTGAAATTATTAAACCTTATTCTTATCAGTATTTCTAACCTTTAATTTAATTTAGTGTAGTCTAATTGTTTAAATTCTGTTTGTAATTGTTTGCTTGTGTGCATTATATATATTTGCATATTACCTGTTTGTTTTCTGCATTATTACAGACTTCTGTAATACTCTGAGTCGAATACTCAATACGGCGTATTCAATTTATTGGATACAACGTATAGATTTTTCAAACCAATACAGCGTATTTGACTCTATCATCTATAAGGCGTATTCAGTTTACTGAATACGGCGTATTAGGCTATTTGACCATTTTCTTTCCTAGCTATTTTATTACAGGTTAAAAATGGACAACCCCAATATCACTATGGAGGAATACATTAGACTTCAAGAGAAGAAAGCTCTAAGTCGGGGTGAGACGTTTAATTGGCAAACTGCCACGTATGGTAAGATGGAATATTGTAAAGACGAGGACGATTGCTTTACAAACTTCGAATCCGCATTCATAGTCCTTGATAATACAATAACGCCTAGAGAAACACTCTCATGGGAACCCACGGTAAGTCCTCTTAACGACAATGAAATTGACTTTAGAATATCATTTGACGAATCCAACGATGAAGATTACACGGTAGTTTATGACGAAAATTCACTTTCCTATAAAATAATTTCTGTCAACAATTTGAAAACAAATTCTGAAAATGATAATGATAAAGTTAATATGCCTTCATTTCCATCACCCGAGCCCGAGGTCAGTTATTTTAATGATTTATACTTCTTTAAAGATTTTGAGAATGTTATTCCAGCCATTGTTTACAATGATGCTCTAACGTCTAAATTATATTTCTTAACTGAACCTACTGAAAGTTCTCAACATATCGATGAATTTAATTTTAAAAAATGAAACATCATTGTCCGAATGTGATGAAAAGGAACAAAACGTTTTATACTTTAATGACCTATTTCCTTTCAACGTAATCTATCTCGATGACTTAAAATCGGATAAGGACAATGATATTGATGAAATCGATATTGAGCAATCTTCGGGGGATATGTCTGTCGTACCATTACCTAATGTAATAAATACCGATGATGGTGCCTATGTAATAAGGTCAAATAAGCTTTTGGAAACAAGTCATGATACATCTAATAAAATTTCAAAACTGAAACCTTTATCAAGGAATTATGTGTTAATATCGTGACTTGTAACAAAGGGATGCCATTCATTTTTCTAATCAAGAATTTGTATGTGTCATTTGGCATCCCGTTTGACCCCAAATCGTTTTATAAGGATGGGATTAAATTGGGGCAAGTCTAACTTAAAGACTTTTCTGTAAACAAAAGTGCTTCCCGGGAGACAACCCGGTCATTTTAATTGTTTGTCACATTTAATTGTTTGAATTTTAATTTTCTGCACGAGTCTGTCTTCCCAGACATTACATACGGGGTATCGAACCCCATTGGATACAGCGTATGCATGTCTGGACGTTATTAGTTTTAAAACTTAATTATTTAATTTCTAGTAATTTAATTGTTTCTACAGGAACAATACGGCGTATCCTAGGGTTTGGGATACGGCGTATTGATCCCTGTACAGTTGTGTGTTTAATTATTTTCTTGCACAATTGTAGCGAGATAGAATTTGCACTTGCCTTCTAACCTTTTACAGGACCTTGCTGAAACTATGATACGGTATATGCTGAAAAAGACTTGTGTTGAACTTATCCGGGCATTCTGAAGCCCTAGTCAACGCACTTTTTGCTCAAGAACTTATCATGGAGAATTATCACGAGCAAAACATCAGGGAGTTTTCTATTCTAATTTTATTTTCCCTTATTATTTAATTATTTTATCTATCCAACGAGGACGTTGTATAATTTAAGTGGAGGGGATGGAGAATTAGAACGTACTTGTCTTTTTTTTACAAAATAACATGCAAAGTGCTTAAAAATGGTCAAAATGATTTTTTTTCAGCATGACTTTTGCAAAAATCACTAGTTACATTACCTAGCGCACTATTACCCTTGATACATATTGTGAGAATTAAGCCTATTCCGTTTTCAACTGTCTACTAAATTCCATAAATTTATAAGTGTGCCAGTGATGTAGTGGACTCTAGAACTTGGTCTGGTATATCACTCGAGACCGCCATGATTAGTACTATGGATTTAGATGGAAGAACATGTTCAACTGATAAATTTCTAGGATTAAACCAAATATCCTACATTTCGTAAAAATAACTAACTTCGCTGGTTAGTTAACTCCCATGTAACCCTTGATTACTCTCATTTTTAGAGTAAAATCCCCTAGAACAACCTGTTGAGCCATTCCTTTCTTTTTGTACACCATATTATATGTTTCGTTACACCTTTGCACCTTAGCCTACCATGTAGATTAAGCCTATTTCTCTATGTTGCTAGTTGCTTTCGTGTAAAGTCTTGTATTTTCTATGTCAAAGTGAAATTTTTATATCTCTGTAATGGTCGGGAAATTGCACAATGCAATGGGAAATTATGTAGCTCGTAAGTTTTGCTACTTTTTGCAATTATGAATTATGTCCGATGAAGAAGTACTACAAGGAAAAGATTATCCAGATAAATTATGAAAGTGAAGACGTTGGAATCAAACCGAGGTTTATTATGTATTATGAAAAAAAACGAAAAAGAGAAAAAGCAAAAAAAAAGAAGGAAGAAAAATAGTCGTTTCAAAAAGAAGTTTATACCGAAGAAATCACTTAGAAGGATCGATTATTCGTTGATACGTTACAAAAATCAACGATGTTAAGTTTTGTAAAAAGTGGCCGATATCACCACTTGTGTAAAAGTATGTAAAGAGCGGGATGTAAGGGAAGTTGACCATTATGGGAACGTCAACTTTGGTTGTCTTTGTTATTTCTGTGATAGAGACGTTTGTCTATATGTTCGAGTCTTTGTCATGGAACGGTCAGGGGAAAGTTACTAGCAACCGCACCTTATTTGTTGGCTTAATCTATTTGTTTTGTGAATTTTATTTAACAACCATTTTACTTCCTTTTCCTAGCAACTAACCTTAGTGTCTACTCGAACGAGGACTTGTTCGAGCATGCATGTCTATTCCGTCGTTACGGCCATGTATGCATGTCTCAGCTGCCTTGTTGGATGACGACTTTTGGTGAAAGTTAGAAGGTCCCTACCCTATATCATTCTTCATCCTAACCGCTGGTTAAACACGAACAGGGATGTGTTCGGATTGTATATGTCTATTCCGTCGTTACGGCCGTGTATATACGATACAGCTGCCTTGTTGGTGTGGTACTTATGGTGAAAGACTGTTGAATGATCAACCGTAAGCCTTCTTAACCTAATTTAGCTTTTGACTTGTTCTTCCTTAGCTTTAGCGGTGGAGATGTGTATCCTTGCCAAGCTTATGATACGAAACTAATCACGACCGAGCAATTGAGCGTACTACTTAAATGTTGCACCCTAGATTAGTTGAGTGATCTGAGTGTTTTCATTTCCATATTTCGTGAGGAGCTTGGTTATGTACAGGTGATTAGGACAAAACGATGCTTAAACGGAAAATCCTTAACTTCGGTTCGGGACACATTTTCATAAACTAAACTTTTTTCTAAAGTCTACTTGAGGACAAGTAGGATTCAAGTGGGGGGATATTTGATGACATCAAATAACGTCACTTTATTATATCATTTATCCCATCTATTTTGCCCACTTTTATATAATTATTGCATTATTTGGTACTTAATTGCTTTAAAGTTGATAAATGCAGTAATTCAGGAGTGTTTTGTGAAGATAAGCTAAAAGGCGCATAAATTGGAGCTAAAACGAAGACATTTGAAGATTTCTGAAAATTCACCAATACGCCGTATCCAACTAAAGAGATACGGCGTATCAGCGCCAAGACTTCACAAGAAAACGCGTTTGACCAATTCCCAATACGGCGTATCCATGCTATCTACATACGCCGTATCCATGAAGATAACTATTCGAAGATACAGTAAATCAAGTAAATTGGGAATGATATCAAAGATTTATTACGAACGTAGCGCGCACTCCAAGGAATCCAGCCCAATACGCCGTATCGACCTATCTGGATACGGCGTATCGAGTATTTTTCAGCAACTATAAATAGAAGACTCAAAAACGAGTTTTCAGTGTGCAATATCATATTCTTTATACCATACTCATCAGAGACGAATTTTAGAAGAGAAGATCAGCCATAAAGGTCAAGCATTGATCACGAAATGCATAGAAGACATCGTGTAATTTTTACTCTCTTAATCGTTCGATTTCTGGGTTTTAATTACGCTTGTATAATTACAATGTTTATGGGCTAATAACCCTAGGTATTAGCATCTTAATGAAAGTTCCATGTTTTTGTTTGTTTTAAAATCGTTTCTTAATTTATCTGATTGTTTAATTATGTTTACACCTCATACTTGTTTATGTGTTTGAATATGCGACCTATCATTCAACTGGGTCTAGTGTTACGGACCAAGTAATCTAGATACCAGGATAGCTCTCCATATCGTGTCTTATATTACTGGACCAATAGGATCACAAATAACGTTCTGTCTTTGTCTTTTAATTATGAGCTTAGTTGGACCGGTAGGTGACCTGTAGTTGTTTCACAATCATGCACTTAATTACCGATAAAGATTAGGAATAGTGGACTAACCAGTAATAAAACACCATCAAACAATAAGTTGGTAAGTCCCTTTAGTGCTTAAGTTTTAACAGGATCACCACTGCTTTAATTCTCTAAGATAGATTATAATTAAACTAAAGGATGCTTTATGCGGATGCATTAATTGTGACAGGATTAATTGTGTCTAGGTCTTAGGATGATGTCCCGCCTAAGTCTTAAGAATGATATGCCGCTTCGAGATAAGTAAATCATTGCACTAAAACAAACAAACCAGCATTGAACCGGATTTAATATGGCTAATACAGTTTTCTATCATTTTGCTTGGACAGCTTTTCTATCTTCTAATCTTCATCTTTTATGTTTATTGTGTATTGAATTGGTATTTGTCATCACCAAACTTGTGCCAGTCTCTCAGGCTGAACCCCCCATTTCATTAGACAACGTACATAGCATAGGTTTAACCAGTAAATAGACTAATTAAAATACTGATAGAATATAGGATTAAATTTCCACTCTTAGTGTTCGACACCCTACTTACCGCGAACTCCATCTTGACCGGGTACACTGCTCGTTAATGTGTTGTTTTAGGTTTGTCGGCTAAATATAAATGTAAAACTTGATAATCAAATAATTAACCCTACACAACAACACATCAGTCCACGCATCATAGAGATTCATCTTGATGTTGTTGGAACATCAAGATATCATTTTAAAGTTTAGCAGTTCTTCCCAGTGGGAAAAAGATGAGCGAGTAAACAACTGGTGAGATCACCCAATTCGAGATGGATCCCGCGGGTAGACGATCAAGCCAATTGATAGCATGATCACAAAGAGAATAGTGGAATAGACGCAAACAAGTAGTATTTCTAGTAGCACCATTAAGGTCAACAGAATCTACGGTTTTGAGAAAGTCCTTAAGGTGTTGGTTCAGGTCTTTGGACCTACGTCCGTGGAATGCACATCTGTTTTGCACTGACCTGATAGTGTCGGATCACAGGTGGGACACATTGGCTTCTTCTCGAAGCTCAATGGCATTTCTATAGCTCTCGTGGCTAGGTCAGGAGTAATCTCCTAAGGTACGAGGTTGGTTTGGATTTTTGTCTCCCATGATGGTCAACGAAAGAGTGGGTTTAGTTACGAACAAAGGGAACAAAGAAAAGATAGACTAAAAAGAAAACAAAAAAAAAGAGTAAGAAAAAATATCACTTGGTAGGAATCTAGTGAGTAGACCTAAGCTAGATAAAAGTTGAAACCGAGAATATTCCCCGGCAGCGGCGCCAAAAACTTGATGCGGTGGGTTGTAACAACGAAGTTTTACAATCCTCCTACCAAAACCATTGTAGTGTAGTATAGGAAAGGCTCAGGGGGTTGATCGTTCTCTAGGAGAATAGTGAGGTAGACTCAAAATGTATGTCACTAAGGTTAAGGGTCGAGGGAAGAGTATATATGTATTTTTATTAAAGCAAGTAAAATCAATATATTTGAGATAAGGGCTTTTAACCAATCTACTAACTTCTCCTAATATGTATAAATGTAAAAGTGATGAGAACTCGTATAAGTAAACAATCGTGTTCACTTAGGATGCACTACTCCCTAGTCACTTTACCTAATCTATTGCATTGTCACTCCCTCGCTAGTGTAATGTGAAGTATTCCCTAATTTGATTGCAGGTTGGTCAGACCCGCGTCTATGTAACTACCTAAGTATGTTACGCCTATCGGATGTCTACCTACACAATAGTTAAGTTACATGCAATAAATACTCACTTAGTTAACTACCTAAGACGTAGGGTTCATTAACTAGTCACGTTTTAGTTGACGTCTAGCTAAGGTACGGTGTTTAACTAGTTATCAACTACCTAACGTACTAAATATTACAACTAGATATCATGCAATCCTAAGCAAACACTAATTAATTTAGCATAATATGTTAACAATAAGAAAAGATAAGCAAGCAATCAAACAAGAAGAACAAGTCATAATTGAATGATTAAAGATTGAATAGCTTATCTCAATGGTACATGTGAGTATATGGTGTTCTAAGGATATAAAAAGCCCTAAAATCATATAGGGTTCAGCTCCAATAACTCTACAAAGTTTCATACGAAATAATAAAAACATTACGAAAATATATATAGAAAAATAGGTCTAACGACATCAAGTATGACATGTGACGCCGTCACCTTGCCATTGACAACTAGGGTTTATTTCCATCGCCTCACTTTGATGACGTCACAACATATCCTAACGGCGTCACTTGGACGGGCAAATGTCGTCATCTAGGCCATCAGGGAAACCTGAGACGTCAGAATTGGTTGCACTTTATGGGCACATTCACTAAAGGCGTTAGAAAGGTTGTCGCGAAGCTGAAATTTGTCTTTTTTCTTCTTTTCTTCTCCAAATCGAGCTCAAGTCACGTGTATTGCTTCCATGAGCTTCCCAAGTAACTGAAACACTAAAAGAAGCGATTTTGGGCAATAAATGAACATATTTGCATGATTATAAAGATTAAATAACTCTGAAAAATGTATAAAATTACACCTCATCGTGTTTTCTTACACGTTTTTTGTTATAAACATTCAATTTTAAAATTACGGCCTTCACCTACAACACAACTCGACTAAAAACATGATTCTCACATTTGTTTTACTCATCCCTATTCATCTAATAGACTAATACAACGAGAAATGGTTTAAATGGCGAATTGCACAATAATGTACTTATTATTATTTTTTTTCATTTTCTTGACGAAATGGATTTTAGAATTTATGAACATTTGTTAAAAAGGGTACTATTAACCCAATAATTTGTTGGGTATTGTACAAAGTATTTGAAATACCTGAAAAAAATATTCAGGTAATATTTCCGAAAGAGTTGCAAACGGATCTACTGGTTCACCAATCATTGATGGTTTGTGGATCCCCTTTTGACAGATCTTAGATTAGCTTGTTAAAGCTTAAGTTGTCTTAGATAGATCTTAAACAACTTTGATAGAAACCCTGAGTAATATATAAAGATTATGCGGAAACTAATCTTTATACACCAGAAGAAACAATGTAACAGTAACACAAGAACTTTCACAAAACTTTCAATATATTGAATGATTCACAAAACAACTATATGTTTTGCCTAAATAACTATGACTTTTCTATCTTTTTATTCGTATTCTTATTCATCTTTATAACTATGCCGTAAGGGTTCCTTTTATACACCAAGGAAACCCTAATGGGCTTACAAAACACGTTAAGTGATCATGCATATCTATTCCTAATATAACTCATGCATATCACTTAAGCAGTACTAACTATATATGACTAACAGTACTAAATATACAACTAGCAGTACTAACTATAACTGGCAGTACTAACTAACTATCAGCAGTACTAAGTGTAAAAGCTCTAAATCCCAACAATCCTCCCCTAAACTTGTGATTTACCATCAAATCTCAAGTTTCTTCTGATGTATTCTGCTGAGGATGCTTCCAAACACTTTACTTCCTTGGTCTGTTTGCAATATTGTAGATCTTTGTCAAAAGCTCATCTGCCATCTCTAACTGTTGATCCACTCTTAGCTTGTTACTTAGCATCAAAATTGCAAGTCCCTTTGTCAGTGGATAATCCTTTTCAACTAGCATGAATATATCTTGTCCTCTTGTAGAAGATACATGATGAACTTTCTTGAACTAAGCTCCATAATTTATCAAGGTCTTCTCTGTCAAACCCTTTGAGCATATCTTCAAATTCTTGATATGCTTCTGTGATGTTTCCAACCCTGATAATCTTCTAATATTTTCTTGATCCTTCAGTATGAACTTCCCAATCAACAATATGAGACTTAACTTATAAAGTTTCTGCCTTGGTTTCTTCTACTGGAACTATTTCTAACATCTCTTTAAGATCTTCTTCAGATAACTCTTTTGGTTCTTCAGTTGATTGTTCTTGAGAAGGCTCTGAACCTGAAGCTTGAGCTACTATAACTAGTTTCTTCTTGAGAGCTTTATACCTTATCAATGAACCTGACTGTCTCTTTTGAGCGTGTTCAACAATTTCACTCCAGTCAATATCACCAGTTTCATTTTTTTCTTGATCAAACTGTTTTTATGCTCACACATTATCCGTCAATTCTTTTTGCTCATCAAGTCAAACAATTTTATACAAATTCCATCAATTCCATTTGTTTCATATTATTCTCCTTACTTCCAAGAGTGTAATCTCTTGAGAGAGGTGGATCATTGGACGTTTAGATGCAACCTCAAACCTAGTTTGAGCATCTACATCCCCAATATGGTAACTTGGCACCTGGGACCACTACCTGAACCAAATCCCAAAGGACTTAATTCATTAAGTGTTGCCATGGATTAGGTCTTAGTTTATGTTACCATTGTCCTGCTCTGTTTTAAAGCTAGAAGCAGTAGTGGCAGCCCTTTCCATTCTGTCACCCAACTCCTTATGGACAGCCTCATCACCAACCTTTGTCAGGGGGACCACCAGACTGAGGTACCTTAGTGTCCCGACCTCTTTTGATTTTCCTATGTGTTTGACACTTTTTGTCTGATATTACAAATGTTTCCAATCATACTTAAGTGCATAATAGACATCATGAGCCTCCCCTCAAACAATACTTCACTTGATAATAGACAATCAATTTTGCTTATCCTGCAAATGTTAGTCCAAAACCAAAAAAAACACAATCCAAATCATTCTCTTAACTAGCAGTATTAATTTTGATCCCACCAGTATTAACAATTTGCCTACCAGTATTAACTTTTTCTTCAATAACCATGCAGCAGCATGCCTCTATTCATCACAAACACATTAGAAAGAACTAGATAGACATGTGAGAATTCATAAGGATCCATATTTATGCATAACCCATGAATATAAGTCAAAACTGTTAGTCAAACCAAAATACTAATTTTGACCCATTTCTTTCCAAAGTTAACCTTAAGTCATCCCAAAAACTTAGTTGAAAGAATAGTTTTTGGCAAACTATCAGCCATCAACGGATTTGAGAATTATTTACCAGTTGTCGTTTGCCCTGGAATAATCTTATTAATGACCATTATTTATAATGGTGAAACCTAATACCCTAAACCCACAAACGAGCTTGGGCCTATTTATTCACATACTTACGAGTTTACTCGCGATCTTGAGAGCCTTGAGATAAACATCTCACGATGACCACGAATAGACGTACGAAAACGGCCATAACATAAGTACGAATAAACGAATTTTGAATTTCCTCACGTAGCCTGAACATTAATCCTTCTTAATTCACCCATATAATGTATCTAACTCTATAACTTTATCATAATTCGAATTCTAAATAGTCAACATAAGAAAATTCATATTCTATGTAGTTTATTTGTTTTTCTTGTATGTAGTTTGATAATGAACGATAGAAATCTTTTTAGCCATTTAACGGTCAAAGAGAGTTTTGAAAAAATAAATAATGACTTTCAAACGAACACCTAAATAAATGTTACTGGACCAAGTGTTCATTGGCTCTGGCATGATCGTTGAGGAGTTCGTTCGGCACTCAAAAAGTACGCACATAGTAAAAGTTTTCTCGCAATCTAAACTTTGTGACAACAATAGAATTTTTTTGATAAAGTTAGATTCATATTATGCAATTATAAAGAATACGAAATCACACTAGTTTCTCTACATTTCTGGTCATTTTTAGGGATGGCACCGGTGAGTAATGGGTATGGGTTTATCAAACCCGTCATCCGAACCCGTGATTTTTTTCTCACCCGCCACTCACCCGTCACCCACCAATGGGTATATCTTTTTACCCATACTCATGCCCGTGGATACCCATAGCCCGTGGGTAAACCCGTGGGTTTATGAAATGAAACAAAATCATAAAACCATGATATATAAACTAACTAAGAAACTGGGTAATAAGACATCATATCAATCTTCTAAATACCAAGTTCATAAAATACTTAATGACATGTCTGAAACTAGAAAAATTAATCATCATTACACCAAATCACATGCATGTACTGAGATATATTATGCATATATTGTTGAAAGTTTGATCTTTAATATTCATCTTTTAGTTTTGTAATTCAAAGAAACTATTAGTTTACTGTGTAGTCTAGAGATTTTGGTAGTTATTAAATATATACCAACAACCTCACAAATATTTAAGTAGTATAATAAATTTTATTTTAACACAAATGAGTTTAGGGGTACACCCGTAGGTATTTAGGCGGGTACACTTGTGGGTTTCTTAAATAGGTACACCCATGATGGGTATACATTATCCGTCACCCACCCGCCACCGACCGATGGGTATAAATTTTCACCCACAACCCACCCGCGGGTGAAAAATAATAGGATTACCCGCCCATTTACATGTAGATACCCATGAGTTATGGGTTTTTTCTCACCCGTTGCCATCCCTAGTCATTTTGAATTACCATCTATTAACAATTGATTCTTTACTTAACAAAAAATTTCAACTCGCTAATACTCGTAGGAAATTAAGAGCATTGAGTGCAATAGCGAGGGTGGCTCACGAATCCGAGGTGGCATTCACCAAACCCCACGTTACTGCACTCGTGGTGAACCTCGTCAAAAAATTCGCTAATATTTGGCTTGTGCCAAATGGGAGAAATGTTCACATTTCGACAGTTGCGAATGCAATTGCAACAATTACTTCTTTTTTTACACCCTTTTTACTCTATATAATTCATTTTTAGATAATCGTTTTTACACACAAAGTAAAATCTTTTACTACCATTTCCTCTTTCATTTCTTTACTATCACAGAAAATTTCTCAACATCCAATTTTTCTCAATAACTTTCTCGAGACGTCGCAAGCTCCAAACTGATATTGAATTTGTATTTTTAGTTAAATGAATGAAAAATTAGTTGGCTTGAGAAAAATATAAAATAAAATTCAATTGTATCTTTATCTTCATCCAGTTAAAACACATACACACCAAAAGAACCCATTTAAATCGAAAAACAAAAACAAAAACAAAAATTCAATTTCACACATGCCAAATAACTAGCGCAAACTCATTTGACGGGTTGGGGCAGTGTGGTAGCGAACATCAGTTCAATCACTGAAATCAGTGAAATCTAAAAATCAGTCTCATTTTGACGGCGACAAAAATGGCTCCACCTCAACTTTGGCGGAGTGAGGCTTTAGGCTGGACGCAATAAGATCCACGGCCGACTCGGTCGTGTAGGTCGACGAGTCGGTCGCCCTATTGTGGTGAGGTCGAGGTATTCGGTCGACTTTTGGTTTTGGTCGCAGGGACGATCGATTGATAAACACACAATACTACCACTTTTAAAAATCCAACCGTTATTAATTATTAAAAAAAACTTTTTATACCTTTTAAAATTTTACCCTTTTAAACCCTATAAATACCTCATTTATATCACCATTTTACACACACGTTCAAACCACTTCTATCTTTATACTTTTAACTAGCTTAAAGACCCATGTAATCCCGGGTGTATTTTAAAGAATTTTTTTTGTAAGAAGTAATGTGTGTGAATAAAGTAAAAAATCAACAAACGTAATAATGTTCCATTAATATTTGAAAGGATTAATCAGTAATAAGTGAAGTATTCGACAAACAATTGAGTTTTGTAGCAATAAAAATAAGAAACGTCTATGCATTGTCGTCTTCAAACTTGATGGTCTTGAAGAGTATAGTGAGACACATTGAAGTAATATCCAAATGTTTGTTCCTTAAAAACCTAACAGTTTATTCCAAAAAAATGCTTATGATTAGCAAATATTGTATAAAACATGTCATATGTGTATTGTACGTGCCTCTTAAAATTTGATCATAGACCACGAAGCACTTCCTTGTAGACGAACCACGTTTAAATTCACATGTTTTTGTAATCATAATCAAGGAATTAACTCAATTTTTTAACTAACAAATTGACCCTTTCCGACAGGTTTAAGTCCAATTTCTAAAACCATACCAATATATTGATCGTTTTCGACCATAATATTTGTCCCGTTAAAAGTGATGGTAAAATAGCTAACAAAATCCATGTATCATATAAACCTTATTTAAAAACTGATAAATTAATTATCCTACGACCAGAAATAAACAAAATAAAAACCATATCACAGTGTGAACGTAACCTAATTCTTGTTTGGATTTATATATTAAATTGTGTAGAAATAATCAAATCTTATGGCAATAACATTCACTTTATTCATGGATGTTTATAAAAAAACACTCCAACAGACAAATATCCGGATACTGACTCATAAAACCCAACAAACAATTTAAACTGATTGGGACAAACCAATCACAAAGATTGAAACCAAGTTTTTAAAATAACTTTAAAATGAAAAGTAACATAAAGTTATTGCCAACGAGAATCACAGAATTGCCAATACTTTCAAGGAGCTTTTTCTATCTTGATCTCAACAGCCTTCTTAACATTTGTAGACTCACTCCCAGGTCCACCTTCAGCTTTACGCTTGTTTGTCTTTTCCTTCTCATCAGGACTTGTAGCCGTGCTTTTATGAGCATTCGTAGGTGTTGTGTTTTCGTCAGTCTGTGACTCCAAATCCTATGTTTACAAATTAAATTTAAGCATCAGTTAAAATATATATGGCACAATGGTTGACTACTAAATAGATTCAACAATTGCTACTTACCAATAGAGTGATATCCGGGGTTGTTTTACTTGATGCTTCATTATCCTGAAAACGCCAAAATCATAAATGTAGTAATTCTAAATGCACAAATAATTGAATAGGAACACATTGTAATTGAAGGAAACATCCAATTAGAAAAATCACCTTAACTGGTGTAGCACAGGATATGATAGAGTTGATGATATCCGGATCATTAGAGAGACGCAAAACATTAAAAACAGGCAATGGCTTTTTGGCATTGTAATCGTCAATTACAACTTTGAAGGTATACTTGGTACCAATTAAAGAGGTAATCTCCGAAGGAAATAAACCATCAAATTCGCTCTATGGATCATAATGAACAAATGTTTTAGAATATTAGTAAAACAGATAATATCAGTGTGCTTATACTTGTATACGCACCTTTGCATACTTATCACATAATTGATAAGCGGATCGACCAACTATAGCCAGAACCTCATCGTTAATTAGAGACAATGACATTGTCCCAGTTTCATCCTGAACACGAATTTGCAGATGGAACCTAACGGGCAATTACAACAGATTTTTAATATCTATATGTAATTTGAACGAGTAAATTGGTAATTAAGCTTTTATCATATGATTATAAAAAAATATAACTCACTACATTTTAATCAACGAATCCAAGCCTGGCACTTTCTGCACCACCAATCATTAGGCCCATCCGTAGGTTTTTTCGAGACTTCATATTCAAGATCAATGTAATCAGTTGACTTTATAACCTTCGTACGACATGTCCTGCAGCCCGTGTACCACCACCATTCATCTTCTTGTATAGCAATCACAGTACCAACAATAACAAAAGGAACACCCTAACAATAAAGTAAAAATATATTTATCGACCAACGTAAAACGTAGGATAATTGCTAACCAACAAATGTATGACATTCAAATAATTGTAGTGAATTATATTGGTTTTGTACATGTGCCACATCCAAGAGTTCAGCAATGTTTCAAAAATAGGATGTTAGTTTAGAAAATTAACCTTAGTGGAGTTTATGGAAGCAGTAGATATTTTCATTGGTTTTGGTCGTCCTATTGTGGCGAGGTCGGGGTATTCGGTCGACTTTTGGTTTTGGTCGCAGGGACGATTGATTGATAAACACACAAATACTACCACTTTTAAATATCCAACCGTTTATTAATTATTAAAAAAACTTTTTAAACTTTTTAAATTTAACCATTTTAAACCTTATAAATACCTTATTTATATCACCATTTTACACACACATTCAAACCACTTCTATCTTTATACTTCTAATTTCTATTCACAATGTCTAACGGTTCAGCTTCCACTTCAAACCGGCATGGAAAGGCCAAGACGGCACAACCATGGACAACAATGGAAGAGATCACGTTGTGTACAGCTTGGTGCAACGTGACGAACAACTACGGAAGAGATTATGTATTGTTTTTATTATTAATGAATTTTAATTTTATTGTTATTTTTTTAAATGATGGTCGCCTTATTGTGGCTAAAAGGTCGCTTGTAGATCGCCGGAGAGAGAAAGCTGATGTGACAGAAAAATGTAGGTCATCCAGGCTCCTTATTGGGGTAGCCTTAGGGGGTGTTTATTTCGGCTTATGAGCTTATATGATTTCGGCTTATATAACATAAGCCAAAATCATATAATCTCATAAGCCCACATATAAGCCAAAACAAACACCCCCTAATACCTAATACTAAGCGACTGCACCAATGCTCTACCACTAAACAATTACATCAAGCTCGTCGCATATGTGTCAGTTGATTGGCTTTAGTAAAATAAATTACACATAATAAATTATTAACTTTATTAAAAGGCGGTACCGGGTCACCCGGTTTGCATTTAATGACTGGGTTGACTCGGTTGTTTCCGGCGAGATCCGGCTGTTTCCGGCGAGATCCGGCCAATTCTGACGGGTTCTAGCCCCGACCCAACTCTCTTTGATTAAATGCCCTTCACCCCTCATCTCTCTCTTCTCATTTTTTTTTTTTTTTTTTTTTTATTATAATTTTTTAAATTAATATTTTTTTTAAAAAATTTTTTTTTTAAATGTTTTTTTTTTTTTTTATAAAAAATAAATAAAAATTTTTTTTTTTTTTTTTTTTTTTTTTTTTTTTTTTTAACTTTTTTTTTTTTTTTTTTTTTTGTTATCCACCGCTCTACCTTATCCACTCTTCTACTCACACCTGTCCTATGACTCATCTTCCCTACAAAAACCCTCCACACACACAATAACTCTCACATTCATCCTCTCTTTCATCTCACATGCAGATTTTGATCAAACCAAAGAAAAGAAAAAAATACCAGCGACGGTTAATTTCTTCCATGCCTAAATCAAATCAATTATGTAAGTTAGTGATGATGGTTTCGGTAGTGGAATTATTATTGGGTGTTTGGTTGCCGATAATTTTGGTGACTATTTTTTGGCCTTATTAAGCTTGAAATAAAAAAGGTATATGTTTTATCGTTTGATTTCATGATCTTTATAGTTAACTGTTATTGTTTGATTTCGTGATCTTTATTGTGTTTATGTTTCTAAAAAGGGTTGTTTGGCTTTATTTGTGATTAAAATTGTTTTTTATTACATATCACTTAGATGTGATATTGATGCTGAGATTGTTGTTGTTATTGCTTAGAATCATGAATTATGGTTCTGACTTGCATATACTTTCGGATTATGCTCCTTCGATGCCACCACTCCTTTCGTTGCTGCTATCCATGGCGTGCGATGATAGTGACGGGTGCGTGACGATGGTGATAGGCTCATAGGCTGTAAAACAAGCCAACAGGTTGAAATTGAGTCGTATCTTGGCGGGGCAGCACGAAAACGTGTTTGCAGCCATGGCGGCTCGAAGTCTCTTTTACCCGGGTTTCATGAGAATCGAGCCTTATATTTCATGAGAGATTGTGAAAGGCTATGTATAATTTGAGCCTTGGATATAAGGCACGTTCTGTGTGAAAGGGATGCGATAAGAATCATGGTGATAGCTATTGTGATTGGAGCATTTTCGATTACTTTCTATTTCATTAGAATTGTGGTGATATCCATTGTTAATGGCTATGCTGAATTTGAAAGGCTACGATGAAGAGGTGTGTTAAATCTGAGATTTGAGACACACTGCCATTTTAGAGGTGTCGTTAAAGCTGTGACTACCCGTATCTTGGCGGGGCAACCTTTTAGGCTTGCTGCCATGGCGGGTCTATACTCTTTAACGTGTATTGTGCCGGGTATATCCTCACATTTTAATTTGAATACAACACACGCTTTTGCTGTAGCTGTATCGATTGCAACATTTTTGTTTACTGTGATGGTAACACGTATGGGGTACGTGGAAATGATGGAATATAATTATGGGTTGGACCCCGGGTATCAGCCTGGCGGGTTTTCAGGCGGGTTCAGGCAAGAGTTTCGGTGGGTACGACCCAACAGCATTTAATGTCAGATGATGCCTTTTAATTAAACTTATAATATAATTATAATACAACACACGCTTTTGCGGTGTCTGTAGTTGTATCGATTGCAACGTTAATCTCTCTATCAGTTCCTGTCAATTATAAATGGCTGTAATAAATTTAAGCAGATTCGATCAAAGTTGTGATTGTCTGCTTCTTGGCGGGGCAACCTGTTAGGTTTGCAGCCATGACAAATGTATCCGATTTTTTGATTCCTAGCATATCTGAGCCTCATATACACAACTTTCATCATCATTTTTTACCTACCTGAGGTTGAATAGGAGTACTAAAGAAACACCAGTCGTGATGATCATTTTGTCCATTCGTTTTGATAACGTATACTAGACCTGACATTTGGCGGGGCAAGTCTTAACAAGGTATGACAAAAAATCTAAATTTAGTTTTTTTATGGCAAATGTATCCGATTTTTCAATTCCTAGCATATTTAAGCCTCGTAGACACAACTCTCATCATCATTTTATATCTACCTGAGGTTGAATAGGAGTCTAAAGAAACACCAGTTGTGATGATCATTTTGTCCATTCGTTTTGATAACGTATACTAGACCTGGCATTTGGCGGGGCAAGTCTTAACAAGGTATGACAAAAAATCTAAATTTGATTTTTTATGGCAAATGTATCTGATTTTTCGATTCCTAGCATATCTGAGCCAGATAGACACAACTCTCATCATCATTTTATACCTACATGAGGTTGAATAGGAGTACTAAAGAAACACCAGTCGTGATGATCATTTTGTCCATTCGTTTTGATAACGTATACTAGACCTGACATTTGGCGGGGCAAGTCTTAACAAGGTATTTTTTTTGGGTTTTAGGCAATTAAGATGGTATTAATACTTCTTCAGTTTAGAGACCAATATAAAGAAGAATGCATGCATAAACATTGTAGCATTTTGATCAAACATTTACTTTCATATAATTAGTTGCTATTGGGCAGGTACGTTGTTTGGATGACAAGTTTACTACATAAAGAGGATTTTTCGGCTGCTTACTGAAAGAAGAAACAAAGACCACGATGGTCTTCAAAAAGTTTATGGTATATGGTATGTGGACAAAGAAGTCCTAAAGGTTAGTTTGTAATTTTTTTTCTCACTATATGATAAGTTAAATACTAGACACGGCATGATGCTTGGTGCTCACGTTGTTTGGATAATAAGCGAATCTAAACACCCCGTATTTATAATTTAATGTTGATGGTATATTTGAATTTGAAAGCTTACAAAAGTATAATCTTGCTGATTTTAAAACTATTAACTTTTGGAAAATTGGCAAGGCACTGGGATAATTTTGATATATTTTTGGTATTTAATAAAATTTTCTTGCTTATGGTGAAAAGTGAGACATCTGCATAAGAACAATAACAAAGAACACTCAGACTGTTTACTTTATCGTGGCGTAAAGTGCCTTTTTTCTTGCACAAAAGCATTGGTAATTTTAGTCATTTATGTCATTTGCTATGAATTTATTAAACAGACAAGTATTTTGATTGAAAGATTGGAGCCTTTGATGAAAAAGCTAAAAGAGGAGCATATGGGTTCGGTTAAATGGGACTTCCATATTATGCAGGTGACTTCTGAGTGTATTCAGCAAAGCAGCAGTAGCCGACGCTACTTCTGAGTGTATTCAGCAAAGCAGCAGACGACGTACCAATAGAAGTAAGCTTCAAATTTCTCTTACACTTCTCATGCTTCCAATCACAAGAAAAATCTATGTTTCCTTATACACACGTGTAATTTCAGATGTCGGACTATCTTTGCTACAAAATCACATCAGATATATTTTGTGGCCCTGTCATCACTCTAAGTGGTTTAACTTATGAATGGGCCGTCATTCTTGATCATCTGGAAAAGGTATTTGTTCTTTTAGCATTTAGTTTTGACAATCCTCCTGAACGTGATCCCGTTATACACCATTAATGAAGTAAATTTGGACTTTGGTTTTGGATAAATCATTTCGATTATATACAGGTTTTTAAAACCTGGAGTTGGCAATATCGTCAGTTTGGATTATGTTTTATGAGTTCAAATGTAGAGTATAAAATTTCTAAAATTGGCTTTGAGAAAATGTGTTAGATCTACTGTAATGTGGATTAGAAAAGCTTATGCACAACTACTTATGGTTCTTGGAGAGTGTTTGGGATTGTGTTTATTATAGAAGACAAACACTTTTGAGTGTCTTTTGATTGCACAGCTTCTCACTGATAACACAATTATGATTATTATTACAGGGAGTTTGGGAATAAGGATGTTAGGATTAGTTCATATGATAACATATATCTTGATTTTATGAATGTATCGAAAACCGGAAGATCAATAAGTTTCAAAAATTACATTGCCAAACTTTGTGAAAAATGATTTCTTCATAGTTTTAATATAAAGAAATAAGATTAGAAACGTAATGCCATACAAAGTATTGCCATGCTAAATTTCTCTCTTTGCAGGTCTCATAATCTTTTAGCAGATTTAATGGCCTAATAGTTCTAATATTATGCATACTCAGTAATTATACGATGTGCTATGATTTATATATAATGATGATGATTCATTTTTTAGACTGACATAGATGTTTCACGGATGCGTCGGATCACGTCACGCAGGATAACAGAAGCACTTTTAAAAAAGAGGGTGAATTTGAAGAAATTATGCATACATGCTCGGTTGCCTACTGTAAGGAATAGAGCAATTTATTTTCCTGTGGAAACGTTAACGTCTGGTAAAAATATTATAGTTGATCATACTTTAGTACTAAAAGATAAAAATTTTAAAAAACAATACTCTGCTCCATCATAACGCTTAACATATAGCTTTGCCACTTCGAGTGAAAACTAGGTTTACTACGCTTTTTAGATGTTCTTTTGCAGATAATACCAAACAACAGTTTTAAAGGGGAGGTTGGGATGTTTTGAGGGTTGTTTGGATTTGCTAAAAAATCGCAGTTAAATGGTTCTTTAAGTCATCCGCTAGGCTGCAAAATTTTAGTTTTATATGGGTCTTTGGGTAAGCCATTTAAGGGGTGTCTAGAACTGCTAAAAACTTATGTTTGAAAGGGATATTTGGGCTTTTTCAGACGTGTTTGTGACTGCTACATGACTGCAGGTTCAAACGCATATATCATAACTATTTTTTAACTGTTGTTCACACCCGCTGATGAAATTGGATTTACTATAATTATGTAGTAATAACTTTATAAAATATAACAGGTCAAATATATTGGGTTGAAAGTCGCCTTAGAGTGTGATCATAATTGAACATCCTACGGTTAGAGACGCAGTTGTTGCGGGTCTGTTACTTTCAAAATCAGAGGTGAAAATTTTGATGCTTTACTAATGAATGGTATGATTTGGGATATGTAGAATTTCTAATGGATGAACTAGTTAAAAAAGAGGTTAGTTAACAGTTACAAAAGAAACCAAATGCCTGATCCTCATCAAATCCCACCTGAGATACAAGCAATCAAGGGAAAGAAACACACATTCCAGTTACACTTCAACTTATCTTGTTAAAAATAAATGGTCGAACTCATCCTGGACGACGTGAACATGGCATCAATTTTAGGAAACGAAAAAGAAAAAAGGCCCACAGCTAACAAAACTCAGTTTCAGAATTATTGTATTACTTTAGTCAAGTTGTCTATCGTCATTCAATAAGCAACTTGATTTTATCTAGAGCAACAAATGCAAATTTTAATATGTAGCTTTCAAGAGTCCAACATGGATATTAACATTTAGGTATACTTATGAATGATAAGCTGCTAATTTGTACTTTTATTTTTATGACATGAGATCAATGTTAGACAATTAATTGGGCTAGAACTTTGGAGTCATGTGACCCTAAACTTTAGTCTATCACCAACAGGCCCTAATATATTTCAAAGTATTGCATGATGTTAGATATATATAGTGCTTTAAAGCTGAAAGAGACCAACATGTTAAAAAAATTCACCCTCACATACTTATCAGCTTTTTTGGATATATATCAGGGGTTTTGGTTCACGAGATGTTAAAGACATTTACTTTTTTTTTATTATTGAAATCTATGATGACTAGGATGGGAGATGTATTATACATAGGTTTGAACGCGGCAAAATTAGTCTAAAAATTTAAAGGTTAAAAAAGAAGTTTAGTGTTTTACTTTTTGGTTTCAACAGACATGTTAAAAGTATATCCGGATTAAAATTTTAGCAGGTAGTTGGAGCGTAGTTGGAGATATATGGAAAGCGATCACTCTATTACCCGCTTACTGTGAAGGAGTTAAGAAAGTGATTAATGCGATGTCAATCATCGTTGATACTCCTGATCGGGCCAGATACAAGTGATGGAGGGACTAAGCTTGAAACAAGGAACAAAATGCAGGGCAATTACAATATCAGTTGTTTTGCATTCTGATGATGACAGGTAAACTATCAATGTTTTGCTTACACATATCTGCAAGTACGAAGGTCATATTATTATATGATGATAAGATCTGATATTTTTGCCATTTAATCATATGCAGGTGCTACATTGCTTTTACTATTGTCCTACTGTTGTCCTACTAAGCCTAGAACATCGGCATTGTTCGGTTATGGATTTCAGGAGTGTGGATTGAAGGCTTCTTGGATGATGCCTGTTTGGGATCCTTTTCGAAGCTCTTCTTATTCTGATTGTACTAGTGTTGTCGGGTGTTCTTTAACTGATCACATTGATGTTACACTTTTCAGCGATGGTCTGTTTCACGATTTTTGGAAATAAGGTATGGGACATAACTACTTCTTCTAACTGCATTTGCCCTTTTTGTTGATTTTTCTCTTTTTTGTCCCATCTATCGCACAAGCTCTATACAAGTATTTAGTAATAGAAAAAATTAAAAGCAAACATTGCATGAGTTTTGAAGTTTTCTGAGACGCCCGTTGCTTTTTTCATAGCGGAGCAGTTTAATTTACTAGCTAGATCTGATTCCAATCTTCATAACTGTTTTCTAGATGAAACTAAGTAGTCATCTAATTGCAGGTGGAGTCAATACTAACCGAGCTCCCAATAGAAGAAAGGGTGGAATTTTTAGCGTCTCTTGGAGTAGATAAGAGTGGTCCATAGAACATAAGCCCCAATAAGGTATTCGCACACACTCCCAAGTTTTACTTATAATCCTATTGAAGCCGCAAGGTATGCTTCCATATATATGTGAAATACTGAAGTTATAAAACTCTAGATGTTGAAAGGACTAATATCAGTTAAATACAACATGTTGATTATTGTTGTAAATTGACAAAATGGGTTGAAGTAATTAGATGAATTTATGTTGCTAACGAAATGTGCTTCCTGCTTTAAAATAATGATGTGAGTTACTGAAATAATGAAGGTTGGTGAGTTTGGTAACGAGATCAAATTAATGGCAAAAGGCTGATAAACGGTGACCCCGACTAGCTCACATGCTCTTACATAAGTTGAGTAGATAAAGTTACAATGATAATAATGGTTTAGAGGTCGAAATAGTTGCTAGCATTGGTAAAAAGATTACATGGCTATTCTTAAGAAAATTGTAAAACTATATTTCTATCTCATGGTTTTTTACCCGGTAACTAATTTTGAAATCATCTTATTGTATCATCTTTGTTGCAGGTGAAGATGGATACCGTCATGGGAAGGCATCGAGCAAGGGCAGACATTCAAAACATAAGTCAAAGAAGCGTCATGGGTATATCCACACATATGCACATGTGACTACATATGTCCAAATTGTATGTACCATGGATTGCTTTAGTTTTTGATGTTGTGATTACATTTCAACCATGATGTGCGTTGTTTTATATTATTGGATATTGTGATTATGAGCTTATTCATCCTTTTTAAAGTTTTATTTCTGTAAACGCGGTTACGAACGTAAAACCCCGCGCTTGCAGCAGAGCGCGGGTTACAAACCTTGTTTTATTAAAGGGCATGATTCCTCAATAAATGCCACTCGGGTCAACCCGCCAGAATTAAGTGCTACTCAGGTCAAACCGCCGGAACCCGCCGAAAGACTCGGCCCGAACATTTGCCGAAACCCGTTATAACTATATACCCGATCACATTAATTGCTCCCACAAAATTCACTTCATGAGCCCACTTCGTATCCTCCCACTCATCTTCTTTTCTTTCTCTCTCTGTATGGGATCTGCTTCCTCCTCACTCGCCCCCACTATCTCTCTCATATGAACACTTGTGCACTGACTCATCCATATCACCGACCCATATTCAATTGAGTGAATCTACCCCCAAAACACCTACTCAAATCAATTCCAGCATCCAGAAACCATCAACACACAAAACACCTACTGAAAACAATAATCCTAATTTCCTAATTGGTTCATTATCAAGATAAGATGGCAAGGAAGAACGAAAAAATCTGTAATTGCATGTAAGTGATATTATCTTATGATTGTTCATAATCCCTTTTTTGATGTATTTAGAATATTTTTTGATCTTTTGAGTTAAGGAAAGATATAAAATCCATAATCTATTTTGAAAAATTAATCCCATAACCCTTTAAACGCTTGCTGAATTGATGATGCATTGTTTGTTGTAGGGTCTTATTGGTAGATTTGCCTATTGGTTGACGGAGATGCAGTTAAAGATGCTGCTCCGGTGAGTTTTCCGACGAAGAGGTTTCGTAAAAAGAGGTTTTCGTCCATTAAATATCGCAGCTAGAGAAGGTCACCATGGCAATATATTCTTTATTTTAGAGGGTAAAAGTCGAAAAATACTCACGAACTTTCAAAAATGTCCCGACATCACCAACGAACTAAATTTTGTCCTACCTACACCAACGAACTTGTTTGTTATGTGTTAATATTACCAAGATGACCGGCTAAATTACCACGTCATTTTTTTCTTTTCTTTTTTTACCAAATTTATTAATTTTATTTCCACCGTGGCTATTTCCTTATCCAACCTTTCTTTATCCACATTTTGAGTATGTGTTAACCCACTTTATTACCCGACCCATTTTTACCCAAATATATAACTGTTATAACCCTTCCCTTTCCACATTTACTTTTACCAGATCCCCAAATCAAGAACCCTAAATTGAAAACCCTAACACCAAGAAACACTAAAATTGAAACATGGCTGCAATTAATTATCAAGAACCCATACCTGCTGAGTGCAAGTGCAAGCTCCCGTTGATGGAACTCACGTCATGGACTCTCACAAATCCATGTAGACGTTTTCTAGTTTGCCCCAACCGATACGTAAGTTTTATATTACTTTTTCGTTGTTTTATTTAACTTATGCCATGAACAATGTGTGTGACCATCATTGTTGTTTACTAATGTTTAATGTTTAGAAAACTGGTGTCAAGAAGTGTAAGAAGTTTTACTGGTATGATCCAGAGTTGGATAACGAATGGTATAGGAGACATTTGTATGGAATGTATGGACAGCTTAATCCACATCAAATCCAAGACATTGCTACTGAGATTTCAAGCCATGAACAATTGATTATCCTCCAAGATGAGTTTGCTGGCATACAAGCTGAACTAGCACTAACCCAAAAGAATGCAAGGTTCTGGAAGACCATTTTCTTCATATTTTCAGCTATAGTGTTCCTTGTTTATCTAATGTAATAGGTGTAAAAGCTAAAACATAGCTTATCTTTTGTGACTGTTAGCTTTTGTATGTATTTGAAGACTTATCTAATGAACTTCCCTTTATGTTATGAATTGTTTATGATATGATTGTGGTTTATCTTCACATTGTTGAAAGAGCTGCATACTGTTGATAAGTATAAGATAGTGGTTGATGCAGGTTAGTGGCATTCATAGTTTTGTATTGCTGGAGGGCCAAGGAAGATGTCTTGGTGTATCTACCATTGGAATGTGTCTTTGTTTTTCCATTAACATATTAAGGTGTATGTTGATCAAGCATTTGAATAAATTGTTTTTGCAAGTGGGAACATAACTAACCTGTTTTGCACATGGGTTATGCCCAGACAATTAGTAGATGACAACCAAATTAAAGGACAAAAGTAACATGCTTTATCTTGATTAAAGATAGTCAAAGGGACAGTTACATAGTTCAAGATACAAAATTGGCACAAAACATGCAAGGCACATAAAACCTGCAAATACCACATGCTGCCTAGACTTTTAACCCATGCATATTACAAACCAAGTTCAAATCCTAAATATTCATTACAGTACTTAAGTCAAGTAAATGACCATTCAGACACATCAAAGGCCTTATCAGGAGTGCTACCTGTTCCTTTCAGATCTACATGTGATGGTGGCTCAAAGGCTTTCTTCAACTTCATGTTGGCATTCCTTTCAGATCTTTCACGGTTCTTATGGTAAATCCTAACACCATCTACATATGATGGTGGCTTGCCTCTTTTCTTTTTTGGTGCATTGTCTTGTTCAGCAACTGATTCTACTCCTTTGCCTTTATCCACTGCAGGTGCAGACAACTCTTCTTCCATTGCAGATCCTATTCCTTCAGCCACATTAGTTGTCTCACTTGTCTCCATTCCAGGAAATTCATCCACATTTTCTGTTGTAACATCAGTTGTATCTTTCACCCAAACACCTGATTGTTGGTAGGTTGAGAATGGATGCTTGGAATAAAAACTTCAGCATATGTATGATTAAAAGGTGCCTCTTCAAGCGAATCTTCTCTGAAATTAGCAGGATTGAAGTAATCGTTCTTTTCCTCCCATTCTCTTTCTTCTCTCCTTTCCTTATCTAACTTTTCTTGTTCAGCATCATTTTTTGCTTGTTCTCTAACTTGTTCTTCCATGCATTCCCTATATGCCTCTTCATCCAGCTGCAATTGATATTCCTGTATATTACACTATTTGTTAGGGATTGGTTGAAGAATAAACAAATCTTAAAGTATATGCTAACACATACCTCTTCAGTAGTTAGCCATGTTACTTCACCCATGCTACCAACAACTTTATTACCTCTTGTACTGCCAACAACTTTATTAGCCATGCTACTTCACCTGGGGCTTTGATTCTAGATTTTTGAGGTCTACCAGGCATCCTTCTTACAAGTGGTGGTAAAGGTGGAACATCATTAGTCCTTTTCCACATGTTTGACCCATATACAGGTTTAATTGAAAATTGATAGGCATTAAACCAACAATTTTGACTATACCAATGACTAACACCTAAATCTATTTCAATTCCACAATGCAAGTAGGCTGCCACAACATGTACACAAGGAACACCACTTAATTCCCACATTCTACATTGACATACCTTGTGTTGCAGATTAACACCATAACTTTGATCATCTTTCCTAACTTCCAACTCTTGGAAACCACTAGGAAGGCCCACCAGCCTCTGTCATATAATAACACTATATGAATATATTGTTCAAAAGATTTAAATAAATTTATAAGTAACTGTATT
This sequence comes from Tanacetum coccineum, assembly GCA_026074375.1. Lineage (NCBI taxonomy): Eukaryota > Viridiplantae > Streptophyta > Magnoliopsida > Asterales > Asteraceae > Tanacetum > Tanacetum coccineum. The sequence goes on along the minus strand of BQNB010014721.1, from coordinate 5,986 downwards.
TACCTTTGTTTCTCCTTGAGGAGCTCTAGCCTCTTCCTTATACTAGGTGTTATTGTGTCTTCTAAGTTAGTTGCAATCTTATTCATTGCAACTAGCCTTTGCATGATGTATAACCTGATCTCCTCCAACATGGTGATTATAGGTTTATGTCTTGGTTCCAAAATAGCTCTGTTAAAGCTTTCAGATATTCCATTCTCAAATGCCGCACATCTCCTGTCCATCTCAAAGAAGGCCCTTGACCATGAGTTTGGATTTCTTTGAATCAGATAATCATAAGCACCTTCATCTAACTGTTTTATCTGATCCATGATCTGCATAAACTGTTGTTCTATAGTACAAGATGCAGCAGCCCAAAAAAGTCTTTGATATAGGAGTCCACTGTATTTCTTTTTGAAATTGGCATATATATGCCTTGTACATTTTCTGTGCTCAGCCTCTGGTAACCAGTCATTCACAGCATCAATTAATCCCTGAATGGCATACAAATACTCATTAAAGCATATGTTAGGTATAAAAACATTTGAATTAAGAGAATATAAGTTAAACAAAATGGTACCTTATGTGAATCAGATATGATTGTAATTCCATTTCCATAATTCAAACTGAGATCATCATGTAACAGATGCAAGAACCAACCCCAATTGTCTGCATTCTCAACCCTTACTACAGCCCAGGCAATGGGATACATTTGGTTGTTTGCATCCCTACCCATGGCTGTTAGTAGTTCCCCCTACATGTATGCTTTAGAAAACACCCATCCAAACCTATTACCTTCCTACACCCTAACAACCAACCATCTTTGACTCCTTTGAAACAGATGTATATCCTTTTAAAAGTTGCAGACCCATTAGAAGATTCATCTACATCCAGTCTACATGTAGATCCAGGGTTTGAGTCTAGTAATGCTTGCCTATATTGATAAAGTTTTCCATAATGCTCTATAAGCCCACCCTCATGATCAAATAATGCCAACTGTTTTGCTCTCCTGCACTGTCCTAGACTAACATCTATCATGAACTTTTGTCTTATTTCAGCTCTCATTTTCCTTAGAGGCATGAATGGATCTTCAATTATTTCCTTAAAAAAATGCAGAGCAATCCACCTAAAAGTAACAAGAGATCCCAAGTTGTAATTCCTACAACATTTGTGTTCAGAATTGAGAGACTTAATCTGAAATGAATGCTCATTAGACATCCATGAAGCATACATTCTGAAAGGACAAACAACTTGTTTAGAATCTCTTATTTGCTTCTTTGTCCACTTGGGTGATTGACTAGTTCCCTCCCCAGAATCTGAAACTGGTTTCTTGTTAACAACTTTTTTCTTAACGACTTTCTTCTTAACAACTTTCTTCTTAACACCTATCTTTACACCACTCCTAACCTTATTCTTCATCACCCTATCTTTATTACCTTTTTTACCAGCACATCTTCCTTCTTCCACATTTCTACCACAATAAACCAACACCTCTCTCCAGTCATTTTTCATGTACCATAACTGATAACCATGTGCTACACCATAGTTTGCCAATGCCAACTTTAACTGATACGGGGTCTCATATCTTATCCTAGTGTTGGTTCCATCGCATCCTAATGATGTCAGGGTCAAATGCAGGATAAAGTACATCTCTTTGGACCTTATTGACAACATGTATTTGATGGTCATCAGGATCGGCTAGTGGTGCTTCAGTGTTCTAATGTTCAGCAGCACCTCTAAACATAATTCTAGCACTGCATAGCTTAGTAAGGAATGGGTCATGGGTACTAATGCTCTTAATCACAACACTTTCATCTCCCTCAGTCTAAAAGTCAACATTCTCTATTTCTTCATAATCATCATTACCATAATACTCATCATCACTTTCTTCTATATTATTGTGGTTATCTTCCTGATTTACTTCTAACTTAACCAATTCTATGATATCATAGCCAAAATGTTCAACATACATATCTATCTCATTCCCTGACTCATAACCAACCTTCATCATTTCAACAATATCTTGGGTTGACTTAATTTCTCTAAGACCTAAAGTTAACCTGACCAGTTTGACAATAATAAATTTTTTCAAACAAAGCACGTGGAACCAATTTTTTAGCTATTTCTTTAAGAACCTCATACGACATTTCATCGAAATTGGTATCAGTCATAACTCTAACCTGACCCTGACAGTATTTCAAAGGCCAACTATAAAATACCATCAAGTAAAATGTGACAGTGAACACATCCTTCTTTGCTTTCTTCTTCTTCGGTTGACCTGCAATTACAGTTATACAAAAAAATTAGGGTTAAAAAAATTAGGGTTTTTTTTTTACAAAATTAAAGATGTAACTGTTAGAGTTAAATGATGTTACCTTTAGCCATAACAATTAATTAGCAATAATCGAGTAAGTTTTAATTAGGGTTTATATGAGAGGGAAGGGAAAGGAATTGGGGAAACGGTTAAAGTGTGTGTGTGAAATGAAGATACTCGTTACCTAACCCTAATATAATATGCTTTGACTATTTTAAGTGGAAATTCAATGTTGCATTGACCACCATTAAATAAATGAAAAAAAAATAACCGGTGACAGAGTGGAAGGTTACTACCATGCTGGAGGTAAAAGTTTACGTTATGGGTAATGTCGAAACAATATTTGAAAGTTCGTTGGTGTAGGTAGGACAAAATTTAGTTCGTTGGTGATGTCGGGACATTTTTGAAAGTTCGTGGGTATTTTTTGACTTTTACCCTAATTTTAATATATAAATTGCATCTTTTTTAGATATTAAGTGGGTATTGATTTTTTAAATTTTTTTTGGCATGTTTGGCCATAATTTTGTCTAACTTAAAGGTTGAACTACGCTAAACTTAAAACACGAAAGTTGTAGCTTTTTAACCATTCTTTACCCAAACATTTTAATCAGTCAAATCCGATATGATATGAGTAAGACATCACATTTTAAAAATGATGTATTAACATATTTAGTGCATACAAAGTGTTTGATAAAATGCCTAAGATTTAAATGCAATATTGATGTACCATAATACATTTTTAGTTAATTTTAGTTATTTGAGATCGAGAGGTGGAATATGGGATTAAGTTTAGATGTAAGGTATTTTTGTGTAGAAATTTTTTTATGTTTGAAAAAAATAAAGGTCAAATAAAAGTTTGTGAACATTTGTTTATGGTGTAGATGTAAGTTGATGAAAATCATTGAGAGTATCTTATTGAAGAACATTTATAAATAACATAGATTATGATGGACACTCATTAACAACATGGAAATTTATTTTATTTTGTTCACAAGTTAGTATTTTTCATTAATTTATTAGTTTTTTTTTTAAAAAGCATAGTGTCTATCAGTTCATCAGTTTTTTTTATAATGTTTATCAGTTATAATTTACGTTTTTTTGGTCATTTAAAAAAAATCAAAATGTATCGATTAGATCCCAATGTTTATAAGTTAAGACTTAAGAGAGTTGGATACCATCGTGACATGGTTTTAAGCCGTAGGGAAAAAGTGGTGTCACGTCACCACATTTTCTCATGACACAACTTTTTCACATAGCACCAAAAACTCCCTCGTTGGCACCACAAAATGTGGTGCCGTGGGAGTTTTTTTTTTAAATAAAATTAAGACTAACGGTGTAAACAAAATAGAAACTAACAGTGCAAGAAAAACATTAATAAGGGTGAACTTTTCATAATAACAAGGTTTAAAGTGAAAAAAAATACAAATGGGTTATTCCTCCTTCCTCCTTTGCCAAGACGCGAACCTGCAACTTTATCTATTAAAAAAAAGAAAAATTAAAAACACACACATAAACACAACGCCAAATTTTTTTTTTAAAAAACCTACGGCGTAGGTTGGAGTTGTCGGCACGAGCGGGTATGACACGAGGGCTGGTGTGATTGGCGCGAGCGTTTTTAGAGCCGGTGCTATGACGCCACCGTACCCTCTCTCTAGGAGTGAAAAAAACTGACAAAGCAAATAGACGTTTGTCACCGTTATGCCTTTGTAGACTTGTTAATATTTGTCTCCTTTTATTTTGAATATTTGCTACATCCACAAAATATTCACAAAACAAATTTCCCTTTTAAACCTTCCCTCATTTTAAAAAGGATACCCATCAACAAAACAATACATAAACGGTGGGGTGGCGGTGGCCTGCTCGCCGTTCCTACGTGGCGCTCGCCACTACCTTGCCACCACACCATCATAGCTCGCCGTTTGAGTTTTTTGGTATTTCGCCATTTTTGCGAGCCAAATGAAGACAAAACAAGTAACCGGTGGATTTGGTTTTTCAAATTCTATCTGTTGCATTTTTGTATATAAAACATTTTTTTTATTTTATACCCACTTTACACTATAAATATTACCTCATTTTATCAAACTTTTACATAACTACTCTTTCAAAACACTTCATCTTAAAACCAATAAACATAAGTGATTCAACTGGTGGTGGTATGTCCGATCTAGATGATATGGATGACATTGAGATGATTATTCAACAACTTCAGTCAGAGCAAGAACAAGAACAAGAAGCAAAAAGTTCACACCGCCATAACTACATCTACCGTGAACGTGAAGATGCTGAAGAACGTTTGATGGCGGACTATTTTGGTGCTCACCCAAAATATCTGTTGTATTATTTTCGAAAACGGCATCGTATGAGCCGTAAACTATTTTTAGAAATAGTCGCAGGTATTAAAAATTACATTCAAACTCACCATCCTTTTCCTCCCGCATTTTGATTTCTTTAAAGTCCGACCCGATGCTACGGGTCTACCAGGTTTTAGTGTTATTATGAAATGCACCTCCGTCATACGCCAATTGGCATACGGCGTAACACCTGATGCATTAGATGAGTATTTACAAATGGGTGACCATTGCGCACACGATTGTCTAGATTTTTTTACTATGTGCGTTATCCAATTGTTATGCCTGATTATTTTAGAAAACCTGACTTAAATGACATTCAAAAGTTATACAAGGCACACAACAATATTCATGGGTTTCCGGGAATGCTTGAAAGCATTGATTGTATGCACTGCGAATGGAGAAATTGTCCAAAAGAATGACACGGGCCGTTGCGTCATACGATTTGTAGATTTGGCATGCATTTTTTGGGGTAGCGGGTGCAAATAACGATTTAATCGTTTTGAATAATTCTCCATTATTTGACGACCTTCTTGATGACATCGCCCCCGTAGCTCCGTTTGAAGTAAACGGAGTTACATTCGAAAAAAGGGTATTATCTGGCCGACGGCATTTATCCACAATGGTCATCTTTTGTTAAATCATTTTCACAAATTCAGAGAAGAATGCATTATTTAAACGGAAACAAGAAAGTGCTTGAAAACTTTTGGGGTCCTTCAAGGACGTTGGCATATCATATGTCAACCGGCGCGTGCTTGGACAATCAACAAGCTACGCAGAGTCATGTACACTTGCATTATATTGCATAACTTGATTTTAAAAGATCAAAAATATGCTTTATCCGAAATGAACAAAATTTATATTTGTCCGCAACCAAATATATTAAGGGGCATGGGTCAAGCTATGCGAAATGCAGCGGAAAAAATCCAAAGAACTACGTGATAAACAAACACACGCAAAACTTCAACTAAATATCATTGAGCATGTTTGACAACATCAACAAAATCAACAGCAAAATTAGTTTATTTATAATTTGATGTATTTTTTAATTTTCGTATTAGTTTTTAATTTTCAAATATTTTTTTATTATCGTATTGTAATTTGTATTTTAATTTTAATGAAATGAATTTAGTTTGTGTGAAAAATTGAAATGAAAATAAATTGTGGGTGACGGGGCAAAATGAAAAGATAAGGGTATGTTATGAGTGAAAGAATATTTTTAAGTGAGAGTGAGATGCTAATGTGACAATCTGTGAGGCCAAGATGAGGAGATACAAAAGTCGCACCACATACAACTTATGCCAAAAACAAGGTAAAAGTTAACAAAGCATTATCCATGTTGATTTAA
>BQNB010014720.1:54685-72239 GCA_026074375.1 Tanacetum coccineum | reverse complement strand
CACCTCAAATTGGGTCATTAGTTAGATTGTAAATATCAAGCATGTAAAAGCTCAAGTGTAGGGGTACGTATTATAAACCCTAAGTGATGTATTATATTTTTAAAAAAAATAGAAAAGAAAAAGAAATAGATTGATGTAGAGTTGTGTAGAGTTTGTATATCTTCGTTCGAGTCTTGGCTTAGCAACCAAACCAGCGTGTATATGCAACCCTTCCACTCCAAATTCACCCAAAGCCACCCAAATGTATCCCATCCATTTCCGTTTCCATTATATGTTATCTTACACCTACACCCCCACAACCCTTTAAAAGACCTCTTAGATAGTAATGAATAATGCTTGCACCTAGCGGTGGAGGTTTGATCCTTTACCAAGCCTATGATAATTTATATACTATGAAAGGTATTGAGTGTTGATTTTTAGTTTCCCCCATTATGTTATAATTTATTATACACCCGAGTGAAAGAGAGAATCCCAAACACTGATGTGATGTGCTAGTATATACTTTCCGTGCTTTTAATTACAAGGTCTAAAAGGTTGTGTTGTAAAATACTTTTAAAGAGTAGGTTAAATGACCCTAATACTGCTATTGTCTTGGTAGAAAAGCCCATTTATTTAAGGATAAGCAAATCCCAAGTGTAGGGGTATTTGATGAGGTGTCCTTTTATACACTTTTTCGGGGTCATTTAACCCCCTAAATCGTGCATTTATGCCCAAAATAGGTACTTAATCATTCATTTTCATGTATTTAGCATTTGGAAAAAATACACGTAACTTGGGCTCATTTGGAGAAGAAACGGACAAGACTACGGACCTACACCAACATCTCTCAAGATTATGTTCTCATCGGCTGGAGACGACGTCACAAGATACACATGACGCCGTCATGATTCATCCCACGACGGTGTCACAACATCTCACGACGGCGTCAGCTCGCACGACCCAACCCAAGATCTAGAATATTCTACTTCACGACGGCGTCACGATTAAAACGCGACGCCTTCATAGCGATTTTTCTATATATACAAACCCGAAATTAGGGTGTTAAGTGTGTAACTTTAAAGTAAAAAAGGGAGACGAACCCTAATTCGTTTGGCAGCTTATTAGGACTATTTTAGGGCTTCAAAACCCTATTGTAGCTCCTTCAATTCATGTTTTAATAAAATAAGATTATCTTAATCATTCAATATGTCTTGTTGATTGATTATTTATTGTTCTTGCTTTAGCTTTAACATGATTGGCTAAACTCCCTATTGTGTTCATTTATGATTGTATGAAACCTAGAATGTAGATCTTAGTGGTGTTGCTTCTTGTGATGAATATGCATGTTAGGATTTAGAAAACCAGCTTTTGTCTGTATCGCTGTTGATATGTCTAGGGAAACATGATTGTGTAGAAATGATACCATCGGGTAACAGTCTTCATACTACCTTGCCCCTTATATGGTTGATCCACTTTTAATATATTTCAAATGCATTTAATATACTCTTGGGGGCCTTGTAATAGTCTTCATACTACCTTACTTGTGCGTTGCCTCAACGGAATATTAAGTAGACGGCAGGTTCGTGTAATCTGTTCATGACTTAGGAAATAATTACATAGATCATCACAAGTGTGACAAAGCAACAACACTAGGAGAAGCAATCTAGGGAGTAATACATGATTAAATGAATACAATCTTTTTATTATATTGTTATCACCATTAGTATAGTTTATTATTTAGTTTAATAGCTAAAACCAAACCAAACCTCTAAAACACAAAAATAATCTTCTCTCAACCCCTAGAATTATGTTAGACCGTGATCAAGCCTTCCCAACCTATTCCCCTAGAGAACGATAACAACCCCCGAGTCTTGCCTATACTACTACTACAACAGTTAGGTACTCTGCCTAGGGAGTTGTAAAACTTCTTGTAGAAGTCCCTTACGACAACCGCATCAAGTTTTTGGCGCCGCTGCGTGGGGAATAGTTAGGTTTTGATCATAGTTTAGCTTAGTTCTACTTGCTTGAATCCTTTCAAGTGAGACTTTAATTTCCGCATATTAGCTTTCTCGTAGTCTATCTTTTCTTTGTGTTAATTGTTTCGTAATCCATTCTCGTCAACCACCATGGGAGACGAGAATCCTATCCGTACTCTTGGAGACTACTCCAAACCTAGCCACGAGGGCTACAGGAATACCATTGAGCTCCCCGTAGGGAACAACGTGGTACCTCTTCGATCCGACACCATCCGGTTGGTGCAAAACGGATGCTCATTCCACGGACTTCGGTCCGAGGATCCAAACCAACACCTCAAGGATTTCCTAAAACTAGTGGTGTTTGATTGCATCTATGTGTATTAGATAGAAATAAAGAAATAGAAACTTCATGCAAACATACAAAACGAACTCACATAGTTTATGAGAATTCTTTTGCAATTGAATTCGGTATGGTATTGTATAACATATTAAAATGCACAAAGAATAAACATGATAATATAGTCCTCTTGTCTGAGAAACTATGAAACTAATTCACCATACACATTGTAATATAGTATTAGGTCAAGTAGTTTGACACAACCCATCGACCATAGGTCCGAGATATTATACTTAGCGACATTTTGCTATTTTATGATGGATTATGCGTCTAATATGTGTAAAATATCCAAGACATATTAAAATACACATTGAAGTAGGATTGATAACTTGGACCACTCATTCGAGATCCTAAGTATTCTCTTTGTAACACAATGAAAATAAAGTTATCATCTCCAAAAATCCAAAATGATGATTAAGGATCTCTACACAACAAACTACAACGGATGTATGATGCATGGATAATCTTTAGTGCATACATGCATACTTGTAGGAACTAGCTTGTGTAACTAAATCATCCAACTTCAATATAAAGCTAAAAGCATTCAAACAATAACCTTAGTTTACAACCAACTATATTAGATTCTCAACCTAAAACTTCTAATCACCAAGGCATAATCTCCTTCCTAACATAACCTTACTTACAAAAGGCATAACTACCTTAAAACTTTAAGGAATCAAAAGTACTAAGTCTAATCTCTCAAAAGCTACTTGCAAAATTCAAAATCCTCTACCTAACACAAACTTCCCTCCATAAAATGATATCAACTAAATCACTATCATCTACACCATCATAAAACCCCATAAAATTATGGTGCTTCCGGATAATCAAGTTGGCTCTCCAAATAGTGTGCTTGACAATGAGATGTTTGAAATATCAAGTAATTAATATGACCTTGACAATAATCGGTCACACCCCTAATGATGAAGATGTTGAACAGTGATAATGTGGTCATTACACAATCTCCTAATGAAAAAGTGATAACTAGAATCTATAAAACCGAGATCCCTCCCTTTCTAATAAAGGAAGGTGGGATTTGGGATAAGATAAGGAATCCCCTAAGCCTAAATCAAATTGAGAAAGGCTACTCAATTTATTGTAAAAATACAATAAATACGATCAACTCAATCAAAGATCTTAGTGAAGAAAACAGGAATATGCTCTCCTCCATTAATGAAGCAATAAACTCATTCAAGCCATACCTACCAACATGAGTAGTGTAATTGAGAATATAACTGAGAAGCAAGAATCAAAGGATAACATTAGAGAGTAGGATACTTAAAAAATATGTGATATCGGCAGTAGGCTCAATCAAATGTCCAACTTATGTGAAATCTATATGGTCTAATACAGACGTGCTTTATTATGTGTTTCACTCTTGCATGCTCACAAAAATAATTGGAGTCATGAATATCTATACATATAAATGTTAAAATGGGAATATGAAAATATGCAACAATGTACAAAGTTACAATAATCCACATTTGTACTTATCCATGTTTCCAAGATTCCAAATAGTAAGATAACCCATGTTGGACTGCACAAGAGCATATGTTAGATCATTGTGTTTTGTTCTATGTAGTTTTTGATAGTTGTACCAATGAACCTATCGAAGTAATGCTCTTGACCCATAGATCTCCGCCGTATTGAACAAGGGGCGCAACGATCTAGGAGAGCCTCCTACAATGGTAAGAAATAATCTCTTATACAAGATAGACACCTTCCAAAACATAAAAACCAAGATCCCGCCTTTTGATCTGACAAAAGGGGAGAAGGAAAGCAAAGCATTGATGCTTAATGATCGGGAAAAGCAAGCAGTTACGGAAGCAAAGAGCAAAATCTTTCACGTGAGTAAACAATCTTGTAGACACATAAGGTGAAGACCAATTTGTGGGGGTTATTTATTTTTTTATTTATTTCAAGATTCACCACAAATTACAAGGCCAAGATCAAGACGCGAACTTCATCAACGGCGGTCTTATCTTCGCACGTTTTGTATTTTATTTGCTTACGAAATTGGTATTTGAACACATCAAAAGGAGATTGTTGATGCAACATTGTCCAGGATATCCTTTATGTTTTAACGATGACAAATAAACATTCACAAAATGTAAAATCACAAACGGCAGCTTAAATCCGCAAAACCGGATTTCACCATCTGGTGTGCTGGGCACACGTCAGCGCGTGGCCAGCGCGCCACACATGAAATCCGTTTTGCGGATTTAACAAGTGTCAGCTTTCCTCTTACCCGACACATGTGGAAACTTCAATAAAGGTATGTACATGATATTTGAGCATTTGGGAACACTCCAAATGAGGTTTAGACTTAGAGAGGAGCAAAAACGAATCCTCCTGTTTTTCTATAAAACGCCAACTCAAATCTTTTAACAAACACCTTAAGCTAAGGCCGAGACTTATTTCTAAACCTAGTATGATCATATTTTCAACATACTAACAAGCAAAAGTAATCATTTGACCTTATTCTGGATTTATGTTGTTCCTAATCACGTAACTGGTTTTACTCCCTTATTGGTCAAACTAAGTCAAATGTCACTTTGCGCAAATGCATCTTTTCCGTTATGGGATATGCTTTACTTAAGATGCAAAGCACTTAACTTGTTTTCATCAAGATGATTAGTGATCAAATCCATTGTTGATTATCATGTGTTAAAGTCTAAATGACTAATTGAGTTTGTGGTATTTGAAAGTTAATCATACTTGACTTTCCCACTTCCTTACCGCATGACAACATGCTTTAAAAAACATACATGTATTCCTCACATGTACAGTCCATCTCTTCTGCAACACAAATCCTTCAACCCATTCATCCTAACCACTAGTTAGACCTTATCCTTACCAAACAAGTAATTTTATCTCTTCCACACACACTCCAAACATCTTCTTCTTAAACAATCCCATAATCACATATTCCCACTATTTTCTCTCTTATTGTCAACGTGATTATTAACTCAAATCAATCCTTTGATTTCAATCCATACTTCATCTCATCTTTTAAAACCTTCATACAAATAATGCATCACCAAATAAACCTCAACTCCTATCCTCCAGTAGCGACTAACATTCCTTACACAGATCGTACTTTCCATGTACTTGTTGTATTCCATGTCTCTATAATTCCAACCAAGATATTCCCCATTATCTCTTAACCATTCCTCCACCATCATAATCACTATTACACCTTCTTCTCTATACAAATCAATTACACACACTCATAAACACTCTCATCTTAACCCTTGATCAAACCATCACCAATCCAAGTTCCCATACTCTCTTCTCAACCCTTGGATTACTTCTCAAACAAACATAACAAATACACTTTCTCTTCTACCCTTGATCAACCAACCTCATCAATCCAAACTCCCTCATTCTCTTCTTAACCATTAGATTGATGCTTCATCTTAAACAAACACAACTCCTCTCACAAACATTTACTTCTCACTCACACAACAAACACAACCTTCTTTCTACCCTTGATCTTTGCCCTTAACCAAGTGTCCACTTCACATCTTCACCCTCCATTTCAAACAAGATCAAGAGGTTCCTTCTAACACATCATGTCAACATCATGAAGCTTCCACACACACTATCCATCCAATCCGACAATGTGTGTAAATGGGGGGGGGGGGGTGATGATGTATAATTTTATACACTTTTTCGGGGTCATTTAACCCCTATAATCATGCAAAAAGGCTTAAAATATGTGCTTAATTGCTTCTTTTTGCATTTTAGCACTTAGAAGAAATTTAGAGGAAATACACGTGACTTAGGCTCTATTTTGGAAGAAACGGGACAAGAGTATGACTTTACACAAAAGAAGGCTTAAAAGAAATACTCACAAAAGGTAGAGACTGCTCAGACTACTGCATGTCCGGTGGATTATCCAGCGGACAGCGTCCATAAAATTGTGGCGGCGTCTGGACAATAGCCGACATAATGAAACCCTTAGATGATTCGCAGCGTGATGACGTCAGGATTTATTGCGACGCAATCGAGGATTCTTTTCTTATATATACAAACTTAATTTTAGGGTTTTACATAGCATATTAGGAGGAGTAGTTTGGTAGAGAATTGAATTTTAGTAGACATTGGGAGTAATTTTAGGGTTCCCAAACCCTTTTTTTTTTTGAACCTTACCTTTAATCACTTGTTTTTAATATAGTGGAAGTCTTTTATCCTTTAATAAATTTTCAATATGTCTTATTATTTGATTGGTTATTGTGCTTTACTTATATTTAACATGCTAGGCTAGATCTCATTAGTGTTTGCTTATGATTACATGTGAATTGGTATGTAGATTCTAATAATATTGCTTCTTGATTGATGTGTGTGCATGTTTAGATTCTAGAACCATAGTTACTTAAGTGTATCGAAGATCTAGAGCGGCATGATTGTGTTGAAAGGATTCCATCGGTAATAGTCTTCATACTACCTTACTCATTTATGGATGATCCCCTTTAAGTATTTTAATGCGCATCTATCTCCCTAGGGGCCTTGTAGCAGTCTTCATACTACCTTACTTGTGCGTTTCCCTAGCAAGGTATCACGTAGACAGCATTTTCGTGTAGTTTGTCATGCTTCTCGAAAATACTTACACATACATCTCAAGTGTGACAAGGCAATAGAGTTAGGAGAAGCATACTAAGGATCATGCATAATTAAGTAAACACTTCTCTTTTATCATACGAATTCTCCACATTAGATTAGTTTAGTTATTAGATAATTAGTTAAAACAAACCCCCTTTAGACCCGAGATTTAAATTGCTTTCGTAAAATATAAAAATACAAAAATATTCTTCTTTCAACCTATAGATTACATCTAGTTTAGACCTTCACACGCTATTACCTTAGAGAACGATAACAACCCCCATGTCATGCCTATACTACACTACAACGGTTAGGTACACTGCCTAGGGAGTTGTAAAACTTAGTGATGTTTTGCCACCTCATCAAAGTTTTTGGCGTCGCTGCTAGGAAATAGTATAGGTTCTGAATTTTATTTAGCTTAAGTCTACTCACTTGAGACCTTTCAAGAGAAATTTTAATTCTTTGTTACTAGCTTTCTTGTAGTCTATCTTTTCTTTGTTCCGTTTATTTGTCTAAACCGCCGCCATGAAAGAGAGATACATCGGCGTAGAAAATCCGCCCGCCATCAACAACAAAATGAATCTTTAGCTATAGCCGGAAGGAACCTCTTTGATGATGATGCATCATCATCCGTTAACATAGAACAAAAAACCATGCCAGCTCCTAAAAACCTGTATGAACACTCTTCTTCTAACCCATCCGGATTCCAAAATTCAATTGTTCTCCCCAAAGAACAAACATGAACCATCATAAACTCTTGTGATATTTGGTTAATCCAAAGTGTTTGTAAATTCTAAGGTTTAGAAAGCGAGAACCCCTTCCAGCACCCTAAGCTCTTCCTGAGCATAGTGGACAACATACAAGCCGACAGAGCTACAAAAGACGCATCTAGGCTTTGATTCTTCCACTTGACCCTAAAGGGCAAGGAAAAAGAATGGCTTGATAGGCTGCCTCCCGCCTATGTCACAACCTGGGAACAATTAGTTTCGAAATTTCTAAACAAATTCTTTCCCCCAGAACGCACGATGTTCATTCGAAACAAGATCCTTCGTTTTCGCCAAGAAAACAACAAACCCATCAAGGATGCCTGGAGACGTTTCCAGGATTTGCTTCAACAGGCCCCTCACCATGGGATAAGAAGATGTCTTTTAGTTAAACTATTCTATGATAATATGACCTCCAAGAATAAAGAGAAACTAGAACAGTTCACACAGTCCCGATTTTGTTCACTCAATGAAGATGAAGGATGGAATCGCATAGAAGAGTTCATTCAATATCAATATGATTGGTGGGACGAACCGTAACCACCCATGAATGTCTCGTTTGTTTCACAACTAACACTTAATGGTCGCCTAAAAAAAGCTCATCAACAGCTTTCCTACCTCACATCAGCAACTAAAGGAAAGACCTTGAAAAACCCATACCTCATCTGCGACATTTATGGGGAGCCCATGAGGCCGATGAGTGTGACCAAGTTATATCACGCGAGAAAGTATGCTTATTCGGTGGGGATATTTATGCCGACCCTTCTTTGCTAAGATTTTTTAAAAAACAATGATGTTCCCCCTTGGGGAAAATCGAGAAGAAAAGAGCAAGGAGAAGGTGGTCCCGACTAGGTTATTAGGAGTTATTTTGAGGATAAATTAGCCAATTTTATGATGGAAAAGAATTTCCACTTAAAAGGGTTGAGGGAAATACTGCATAAACAAAGAAACGACATGCATGAACAATTCTATCAAATCCTCTCCACCCTCAAGAGCAAAACACAGACCCCTCACCTCAAGGAATCGATGTTCGCCATCACTACTCGATCAGGGACCACCATACGCAATCCACTCTACCCGTCTGCTCCAGCCCCATCCGCGACCCACGGAATAACTGAGGAGGAATGACCTAAAGGTAGGGAAACTCCTACAAACTCAAATGATGGAATCCCGTAATTACCCACCTTACACCACCCTTCCAAATCATCTAACGTACCCTTCCCGTCCCGATTAAAAAAGCAGAAAAAGGATGATGAAGATAAGCAGCTCCTATCTATCTTTAGATAGATCCATATCAACCTACCCTTCCTTGAAGCTATGATCCACATGCCTAAGGGAGCTAAGGTTCTAAAGGATCTTCTCTCGCAAAAAGAAAAACTAAAAAAAGCAGCCTCGTCAGTCAAACTTAGCGAGGAATGCTTGGCTGTCATCCAAAGAAATTTACCCCAGAAGGAGGGAGACCCAGAATGTTTCACACTACCATGTCTTATCAGACCCTTGACAGTAAAAAAGACCTTGGCTGACTTAGGAGCAAGTATCAACCTCATGCCGCATTCTCTTTTCTAAAAACTAGGGATCTCTGAACTTAAACCAACCAGAATGAGTATCCAGTTGGCTGATCGGTCAATTAAGTACCCCATTAGTGTATGCGAGAATATCTTAGTCAAAATTAATAGGTTCATCTTTCCAGTTGATTTTGTAGTCTTAGAGATAGACGAAGATGAACTGGTCCCAATCATCTCAGGAAGACCTTTCCTCACAACGGCTAGAGCCGTAATCGATGTACATGAAGGAAAGTTAAATCTCAGAGTCGGTAGCGAGACAATCATCTTCAACATCGGTAAGTCTATGAAATCTATGCACTTTCACGATGATTATCTCTATTGCGTCACTCACACTGTTAAACTTGTCAAGGAACAATGGGTCGACACAATCCACCACGATGGAGAGTGGGTGGAACCCAATGAGAAATACAACCCTAAAGAAATCCGGGTAGTTTCATTCTATCCAAGGAAAGAACAGGTCGAGCCACTCGAATGGAAGGCACCCGAGAATTTCCTTAAACCATCGATAAGAGAACCATCAAAGCTGGAGCTGAAGGAGCTCCCAGAGCATCTTGAGTATACTTTTCTCCAAGGAGACAACCAACTCCCTGTAGTCATCTCATCTACTCTGTCTATCTACGAAAAAGCTAAAATACTTGAAGTTCCGAGGAATCATAAGGGAGCAATTGCTTGGAGTGTCGCATATATTAAGGGTATTGATTCATCCTTTGCACTCATAAGATTCTTATGGAAGACGAGTACAAGCCTACTGTTCAGCCCCAAAGGAGGGTGAACCCGAATATTAAGGAGGTTGTAAAACAGGAAGTCATCAAACTCCTTGATGTCGGGCTGATCTATCCCATCTCTAATAGCCTATGGGTCAGCCCCGTTCAGGTCGTCACGAAGAAAGGAGGGATGACCGTAGTAAAGAACAAAAAGAACGAGCTTATACCTCGACGCACCATCACCGGATGGCGTGTCTGCATCGATTACAGAAAACTAAATGATGCAACTAGAAATGATCATTTCCCCTTACCATTCATCGATCAGATGCTCGAGCAATTATCTAGGTATGGGTATTATTGTTTTCTATATGGTTTCTCAAGGTATTTTTAGATTCCTATAGCCCCCGGGGATCAAGAAAAGACTACATTCACATGTCCTTATGGGACATTTGCATACAAAAGAATGCCTTTCGGGTTGTGCAATGCCCCGTCCACTTTCCAACATTGCATGATGGCCATATTCCAAGAACTAATCAAGGACAGCATGGAAGTATTCATGGATGATTTTTCGGTGTTCGAAAGCTCCTTTGATCACTGCCTTGCAAACTTGGAAAAGATGGTCGAACGATGTGAGGAGACAAACCTCGTGTTAAATTGGGAGAAATGCCATTTTATGGTAAAAGAAGTGATAGTTCTCGGCCATAAGGTTTCAGTACCAGGAATTAAAGTTGATAAGGTGAAAATTAAGTCAATATCAAAACTACTCCACCCCACGAACGTCAAAGCAATTCGTAGCTTCTTAGGGCACACAGGTTTTTACTAGAGATTCATAAAGGATTTTTCACCAATCGCGCGTCCCTTAACTCAACTCCTCGTAAAAGATGCCTCATTTATCTTCTCTAAGGAGTGCATTCAAGCTTTTGACAAGCTTAAGCAGGAGCTGACTCAAGCCTCTATCATGATTAAGCCAGATTGGTCACTCCCGTTTGAGATTATGTACGATGCTAGCGATTATGCAGTATGGGCAGTGTTAGGACAGAGAAGGGAGAAGCATTTCCAGCCAATTCACTATGCTAGCAAAACCATGAACAAAGCACAGGATAACCACACCATAATGGAAAAGGAACTCCTTTCGGTTGTGTTTGCATTCGATAAATTTTGACAATACCTGGTTTTGTCAAAAACCATTGTATTTACTAATCATTATGCTATGTGATATCTTTTCACCAAGCAATATGCAAAACCACGGCTTATTCGATTGATACTTTTACTTAAATAATTTGATATCAAATGTAACATCCGAGAATTTTCGGAATTTTAAAGGACTATTTTAATCTTTGACTTTTCGAGTCTGACTTGACTTTTTGACTTTTGGTCTTTTATTTTCACATAAAAGCGATTACTGCGTAACCAGTAATTTTTTGGAACATATTTAAAGGAGATATATGTTATTCCTAGGTTGATTTATCAAAAACGAGCTGCTAAATCACGTTTTCATTATTCGGACTCTAAAGCAATTTGATGTAAAACGACATTCCTGTCAACTTTTTAGTTTTGCCCGAGACTTGAAAAAAAGCAGAAGAGGGCTAAAACAGCCTCGCAAAGTTTTGGAAACTGCGCACATGACACGTACCGACACCAAAAATAATTAAATTTATTTTTGTTTATCACTATTTATTTAATGAAAATATTAAATAAAATCATTTATCATTTTATCCAAAAGCGTTTGTTAATAACGCGAATATTCGAGTTAAAATTCATTTTTTATTTTCGGTCAAGGCGTAACCGGTTCACAAAATAAATAACAGATATTTTTATAAATGTTATAAAAATATTTATGAAATATTATCAAGTAAATACTCATTTTTATCAGAAAATTGATTTGGAAAACAATGGCGCAAGTTTCGTATTTTGAAACATCCGTTAAGTCGCCCAAATGAGTCCCGAACCAATATTTTATAAAAGTTTCTCAACAATTACACTTTTAGTCCCTGTAAAATACTTACAAATTTCACCCCATATTATTTAAACTTGTCACTTAATTTTAAGAGTTTTAATATAAATAAAACTTTTATAACTTTACATTTCATTTTTATATAAAAACACACACATACACCCCTTTTTCTCTTTCAAAAATCCGGCCATCCCAGCCGCCGCCGAAAAAGATTCCGGTCATCTTTTCCGGTCAACATTCTGGCCACCACCATGCCGCCACCGCCGGAAAAGTTTTTCGGCGGACTTTACCGATCGAAACCAAAAATAATCCTCATCGCCCGATCTATCCGGTCCCCTAGGTCACTTGCCGTCACGCGCCGTTATTCTCGCCCCCTCCTCCGACGACAACAGCCGACCCCCCTTCTCCTTCGGCCGCTGCCCCACGGCAGCCCCAACACCACCACCGCCGCTCCATCACCACCACCCTTATCATTTTATATTTACCGAGGCACAGCCGCCGCGGCTCAGCCCGAAAGGGGTGTTTGTTTCGGTGGTTCGGCAGCAACAAGGGTGCGTCGGTTGTGGTAGTAGCACCCAAAAGGGTGCGTTTGATTTAAATATTGCACCAAGGGTGCATTTAGTTTGATGTTGTCAGCCGAAAGGGGCGGCAGCCGCCACCATGGGGTGCGTTTGGTGGGCTGCCGCCGCTATAAGGGTGCTTTTGGCTTAACGGCCACCACCAAGAGGCGTTTGGTTTTGTGGTTTACACCCCGAGAGGGTGCGTTTGGCTGTTAAACAGACAAGGGGGTGCGTTTAGCTGATAAAACAGCCATAAGGGCCACGTTTGGGTTGTGTTTCCATCGACTAGGGTGCGTTTGGTCTACCAACGCAGCGGGTGAGTTTGGTCTACCAACGCAGCGGGTGCGTTTGGTTTAGTAGCAGCCGTAGGGTGCATTTGGATTTGGGTTTACAAGATTAGGGTGCGTTTGGGATAGCAGAATTTCATAAGGGGTGTGTTTGGTTTGATTGTTATAACAGTTAGGGTATGTTTGGTTTTGGTGAGAACGCAACAGAGTGCGTTTGGTTTATGTAGAAATCGAATAGGATGTGTTTGGTTTAGCAGAGATGAACAACGGGTGTGTTTGGTTTGGCAGTTAACACAAACAGGGGTGTTTGGGTGAGACTCGAATAGAAGGCACCCGAGAATTGCCTTAAACCATCGATAAGCGAACTACCAAAGCTGGAGCTGAAGGAGCTCCTAGAGCATCTTGAGTATACTTTTCTCCAAGGAGACAACCAACTCCCTGTAGTCATCTCATCTACTATGTCTATCTATGAAAAAGCTAAACTACTTGAAGTTCTGAGGAATCACAAGGGAGAAATTGCTTAGAGTGTCACAGATATTAAGGGTATTGATTCATCCTTTACACTTATTAAAGATTCGTCATGGTAAGACGAGTTACAGCCATTGTTCAGCCTAAAGGGAGGGTGAACCCGAATATCAAGGAGGTTATAAAAAAGAAAGTCATCAAACTCCTTGATGTTGGGCAGATCTATCCCATCTCCGATAGCCCACGGGTCAGCCCCGTTCAGGTCGTCATAAAGAAAAGAGGGATGACCGTAGTAAAGAACAAAAAGAACGAACTTATACCTTGACGCACCGTCATCGGATGGTGCGTCTGCATCGTTGATTACAGGGGAGAAAAAACTAATGATGCAATAGAAGGATCATTTCCCGTACCAGATTCATCGATCAGATGCTCGCAGCAATGAGAGAGATCTAGGTATGGGTATTATTGTTTTCTGGATGGTTTCTCAAGGTATTTTTAGATTCCTATAGCCCCCGGGGATCAAGAAAAGACTACATTCACATGTTCTTATGGGACATTTGCATACAAAAGAATGCCTTTAAGGGTGGGCAAGACCCGTGCACTTTCCCAACATTGCCATATGTTGGCCATATTCCAAGAAAATCTATGTCACAGGACAGCATGGAAGTATTCATGGATGATTTTTCGGTGTTCGAAAGCTCCTTTGATCACTGCCTTGCAAACTTGGAAAAAGATGGTTTCCGAATACGAAAAGATGGTCGAACGATGTGAGGAGACAAACCTCGTGTTAAATTGGGAGAAATGCCATTTTATGGTAAAAGAAGTGATAGTTCTCGGCCATAAGGTTTCAGTATCAGGAATTAAGGTTGATAAGGTGAAAATTAAGTCAATATCAAAACTACTCCACCCCACGAACGTCAAAGCAATTCGTAGCTTCTTAGGGCACACAGGTTTTTACTAGAGATTCATAAAGGATTTTTCACCTATCGCACGTCCCTTAACTCAACTCTTCGTAAAAGATGCCTCATTTATCTTCTCTAAGGAGTGCATTCAAGCTTTTAACAAGCTTAAGCAGGAGCTGACTCAAGCCTCTATCATGATTAAGCCAGATTGGTCACTCCCGTTTGAGATTATGTACGATGCTAGCGATTATGCGGTAGGGGCAGTGTTAGGACAGAGAACGGAGAAGCATTTCTAGCCAATTCACTATGCTAGCAAAACCATGAACAAAGCACAGGATAACCATACGATAATGGAAAAGGAACTCCTTACGGTTGTGTTTGCATTCGATAAATTTTGACAATACCTGGTTTTGTCAAAAACCATTGTATTTACTAATCATTATGCTCTGTGATACCTTTTCACCAAGCAATATGCAAATCCACGGCTTATTCGATTGATACTTTTACTTAAATAATTTGATATCTAAATCCGTGATAAAAGGGGTGATGAAAGCCTCGCAGCCGATCATCTCTCCAAGCTTGAGAATCCAGAACTGGGGAAACTCACCAAAGCTGAAATCAGTGATCTATTTCCATAAGAATAACTCATGTCGATCACTAACTAGAGTAACGAACCTTGGTACGCCGATTATGCTAACTACTTAGCAAGTCGGATGTTACCTTTTTGATCTACCTGACAAGAAACGAATTTTTTTAACAACTTGCAACATTATTTCTAGGATGAACCCTTCCTTTTTGAACATTGTGCTGATCAAATAATTCATCAGTGTGTCGCTGGAAAAGAGGCCTCCCAAATCCTGCATCAATGTCACAGTGGTCCCTCTAGAGGACACCATGGGATTGCCACAACTGCAAGAAAAGTTTATGAAGCTGGATTTTACTGGCCTAACATCTTTCGCGATGCACGAAAGTTAGTCCATTCGTGTGACGCATGTCAAAGAGCTGGCAACATCTCCACAAAGAATGAAATGCCTTAGAGATACATTCAAGTCTGTGAAATCTTTGACGTTTGGGGGATTGACTTCATGGGACCGTTTCCTTCGTCAAACGGGAAGAAATACATTTTAGTAGCTATTGATTACGTATCCAAATGGGTGGAAGCTCAATCTCTCCCCACCAGTGATGCTATAAATGTAGTTAAATTCCTAAAAAGATTATTCGCCCACTTTGGCATGCCCAAGGCATTGATAAGTGATAGGGGAACCGACTTCTGTAATTACCAAATGGAACGTGTAATGAAGAAATATGGGGTAGTACATAGGTTTTCAACTACATATCTCCCACAAACCAATAGTCAAGTTGAAAACACTAATAGGGAAATCAAACGAATTCTTGAAAAGACTGTCAGGAATAATAGGAAGGATAGGTCGAATAAGCTTGATGATGCCCTTTGGTCCTTCTGAACCGCTTTCAAAACCCCTTTAGGAATGACTCCATTCAAACTAATCTATGGAAAAGCTTGCCATCTCCCTGTTGAACTCGAACATAAGGCCTACTAGACCCTTAAAACTTGCAACATGGATTTGGTAAAAGCTGGTGCTAACAGGTTCTTACAAATTAATGAATTAGACGAATTGAGGCTTGACGCCTATGAATAATCTATTTCATATAAGGAAAGGATGAAAAGATGGCATGATAAGCGAANNNCGAATCATACAAAAAAAAATATTAAAAATTAGCCCCGCCATAACGCATCGGCAAAAAAAAACCCCCATAGCGTAAAAAAAAATATTCGGGAAAAAATTAGTCCCGCCGTAACGCGCGGGTTCTTTTTGCTTGTTAAATATATTGGTTCAATCAAATTGCATCACAATTGTTCTTTTTACATTTTTACCTTTTATATTTAATTGATAAATCATTGTGTGAAAATAAATTTGTAAATTTTTATTGATCTAAGAGCGTTGGGTGTATAACGCCGGCAACGGCGTTGGGCTGCGTTGCCCGGCGTTACTACACCGATTGCCGGCGTTACCCAACGACGTTGGGCCCGGCGTTGGCCGGCCAACGTGCGTTGGGGCCAACTGTGCGTTGGTTGTGGTATTTAAAAAAAAAATTATTTTACCCGCCCTCACCCCTCCCCCACCCCCCCCCTACACAATACGGCTACTTCCGCATATTTACCTATCCCCTCTCCCCCACCCCCCACCCCTGTTCCCACATTTGAAAAGTTACATTTTAGCCTCCTAACGGACTAGTTCGTCTGCAACGTTTCAAAAAAAATTACCCCTCAAAACGGCTTAAATTTAAAAAAAAATCTTTATGAACCCCCTCCCCCCCCCCTACCCCCCCCCCCCCCCCCCCCCCCCCTCACACCCACCCCCCCCCCGCCCCCCCCTCTCCCCCACCCGTCCACCCACCCCCCCCCCGCCCATCCCCCCCCTCCCCCAACCCCCCCCTCCACCCCCTCCCCCCCCCCCCCCCCCCCCCCCCCCCCCCCCCCCCCCCCCCCCCCCCCCCCCCCCACCCCCCCCCCCCCCCCACCCACCCCCACCCACCCCACCCCCCCCCCCCCCCCCCCCACCCCCCCCCCCCTCCCCCCCCCCCCCCCACCCACCCCACCCTCCAACAATCACACTATATATACAACACATTATCAAATACAAATTAATCAAAAACAAAATGAGAAATGATTTGGGTGACGAGAACGACGAAGACGGTAGGGGTCATTTAAATTTTTTTTCTAACATGTTTTTTATTTCGTAATGTTTTTTTTTTTATTTCGTAATGTGTTTTTTAATGTAATTTGTATGTTTAATTTTGAATGAAATGGTTAGTTTGTTAAATGAATGAAATAATTGTTTAGGGAGTTTTATGAAAATAAAGAGGTGAGTGATGTTATGATAAGGAGAGTGGTGTTGGTATTGGTGTTATGCTGATGTGACGCTGACCTGGCGACAAAAATATAATGTTGTGTTCCTACACCGCACTCTAACATTGCTCTTCACAAATACTCTTGTTTAGAAGTTAAAATTAGATGATGTAATTAAACATAGCTACGTGGCAGCTTTTAAGACATCACAAGCATATGCTAATTTTCTTCTTTGAGAATGGAGATATAAAAAAAATGGATTAGAATCCTCTAAAGTTGAGTCAAACATGATACATCATGTTCACCAATCACAAATAAGTTAATTGCATAAAACTTTTTCTTTTAATAAAAATCATGGGCTCACTTATTTATTTTCACTCACAATAAACTTAACATGATCAATCATGTTTGACCATAACTTTAGAGTATCTTTTTTCAAAAAAAATTTAAGAATAAAAATTAATAAAAAGAAAGACATGTTAAAATGATTTATAAAAACGAGTCATAATAACTCATAAGGACGTCAA
>BQNB010014720.1:43738-54680 GCA_026074375.1 Tanacetum coccineum | reverse complement strand
GGCTGAAACACACCCAAAGACACGTACGACCATCAGTGACGGACCCAGAAAAATAGCTTGTTGGGGGAATTTTTTTTTTTGATAATAGCAACAAAAGTGTGAAAGAAAAAACTAGGATCGGAATGATAAATCGAGTATTGTTACTTAGAGATAAGGATTTATAAGGTTTTGAAGTGTTGAATTTGGGTTTTAGTATGTGAGTGGGAGGCAATTTGAATCTTGAGTGGGGGGCACTTTCGAAAAAAGGTCAAAATTAAAAAAAATTACACTAAATTTTCATCTTTTTCGACGAGCCATGGGGGCACTTGCCCCCCAATATTTATACCATAGATCCGTCCCTGAATGTTTGGGTCATGGTCGGTTTTTCACCCGTCTTCGTACTTTTTACCGAGTAATTGACCTTCGAAAAAAGGTCAAAATTAAAAAAAAAATTAAAAAGGTCAAAATTAAAAAGTAATTTGAATCTTGAGTCGGGGCACTTTCGAAAAAAGGTCAAAATTAAAAAAAAAATTACACTAAATTTTCTACTTTTTCGACGAGCCATGGGGGGCACTTGCCCCCCATATTTATACCATAGATCCGTCCCTGAATGTTTGGGTCATGGTCGGTTTTTCACCCGTCTTCGTACTTTTTACCGAGTAATTGACCTTCGAAAAAAGGTCAAAATTAAAAAAAAAATTAAAAAGGTCAAAATTAAAAAGTAGAGTTAATTGCATTTTTGGTCCCTGTGGTATGGCCAAATTGCAGATTTGGACCTTAACTTTCGAAATTGCAGTGAGAGTCCCTATTTTCAAGTTTCCGTTGCATTTTGAGTTAAATGACTAAAATACCCTTATCCTTTTCTTTTTCTATTTTCTTTTAATATTAACAAGCGTAAATTGCATTTTTGGTCCCTACGAAAAAAAAAATTTAAAAATTTCGTACTTTTAAAAATCTTGAATTTTTTCCGTGCTTTTTTTAGAAATTTTTTTTTTACGAAATTTTTTTTTTTTATTTTTTCAAAATTTTTTCCGTGCTTTTAAAAATTTTAAATTTTTTTTTTTTCCGTGCTTTTAAAAATCTTAAATTTTTTTTTTTAAAATTTCGTACTTTTAAAAATCTTGAATTTTTTCCGTGCTTTTTTTCAGAAAATTTTTTTTTTACGAAATTTTTTTTTAAAAATTTTTTTCAAAATTTTTTCCGTGCTTTTAAAAATCTTAAATTTTTTTTTTTAAAAATTTCGTACTTTTAAAAATCTTGAATTTTTTCCGTGCTTTTTTTCAGAAAATTTTTTTTTTACGAAATTTTTTTTTAAAAAAATTTTTCAAAATTTTTTCCGTGCTTTTAAAAATCTTAAAATTTTTTTTTAAAAGAAAAAAGATTTTTTTTTGTTGGGGACTAAACCTGCAATTTGGCCAAACCACAGGGACCAAAAATGCAATTTACTCTTGTTAATATTAAAAGAAAACACGACAGAAAATAGAAATGACTAAAATACCCTTTGTCAACGTTGACCGGGGACCAAAAATGCAACGGAAACTTAAAAATAGAGACTCTCACTGCAATTTCGAAAGTTATGGTCCCAAATCTGCAATTTGGCCATACCACAGGGACCAAAAATGCAATTAACTCTAAAAAAAATTTAAGAATAAAAATTAATAAAAAGAAAGACATGTTAAAATGATTTATAAAAACGAGTCATAATAACTCATAAGGACGTCAACTATGATTTATATTTATAAAACTTTAAAATTTTAATAATTCATGCCAAATTAATTGTTTATAAACCTTTTGTGTTAATAAATACAATACAAACATTTTAAAGCTTTGTAATTATCTATACTATTATATAAAGCATTTACAACGTGGGTCTCATCAAAAATTAAGATAAGAATGTGCAATCTTGACCATCCATCTTATTTTATAAAATCACATCATAGAGTGACATGTGTCACTTCTTAATTAAAAAATCACTTTTATTTTCAATTTGACATATCTTTTTATCTATTTTTTTTATGATTTAATTTCACCGTATTTTTTAAAATTTCGTGATCTTTAATTCAATATCTATTTTGATATATTTTTATAAATTTTTAGCTTTTCACATTTTTTGTGAGTTTATTTTGAATTTTTTAACAACTTTAACTTTAATTTGAATACAAACTTGATTCGTAAAAGATATATACTTTTGGAGACAATGTTTGATGGGTAAAAGAGTGTGTGAGTCTTTATACAAGCGAGAATGATGTTAATATGATGTAGCGAGAAACCTACAGAAACCCAAACAAACGAATTCTCTAAGCGGGTAGAGAATTACGAAGCGAGTTGGGTTAGCAATTTTTATCGCCGCCACTATGCGCGGGTATCCAACTAGTTTTATATAACACATGTATTAAATATCTTAGAGACTATTATTAATAGATCTAAAGTTTAAGACACAGTAGATGCTTTATGCGACGTGTGCATTGAAAACTTTTAAAACTAATCAGTTGATATTAGTTAGCGCTATTAGTTACTTGGGTACCTGTTACTGTATAAAATATTCTTTTCACTTGCTTAACAATCTTTGATAGTACGCTGTCTTTATTAGTATCTCATGTGCATTTTTTGCAAATACAATAACCAGATAATTACTTATAAAAACAATCTCAAACACCCTCGACGTTCTTATAAGATTTCGTATCCACGAGACAAAATGGTGGCCCATAAAACCGATAATCTAGTAAGAATGATGTCAAAGTTAAGTCGGGAGATTTGGTCTATATTCGGTTTTAAGGGGGTGAATGGGTTAGCATTTTAATACGACATGTGCTTATTAACTTACGACCTAATTTGTTCTCAAAACTGACTTCAATATATAGTGCTATATACACGATCATAACACACTCCTAAAAATTATTGGGACACTCAAAGTACAAACATTTTAAGCAGTTTATATTTGCAGTACAACTGTTTAATGCACAAGTTGGAGTGTCCCAACCAAATATGGGAGTGTGCAAATCACCTCCCTTTGTTTTATCTTGATTAGCAAACCATCTATTTTTTTACACGCATCAATTCAGAACAGGGGCGAAGCCAGGATTTCAAGTTAAGGGGGGCTGATATAATATTTTAGAATGATAACCATATAATTCGAACCAGTATATCAAATCATGAAAATCTGAAAAAATAAACGAAGAGCCATATGCCTAATAAATTAAAGAAATATATGTTTTACGATAATAAGTTCGTCTAATCTCATCTCGCAAGTTACTTGGATAGCTCGATATTGGAGGTCGCATGCGTGGATCACAGATTAAAGAATCTAAATTGACCTCATTTGAATTCGGTGTAGCAATTGTTTCGGGTTCAACTCCAGCTCCAAGTGACTCTTCCATAATATTATCACCATTTGTTTGAGTTTGATCAGTTTGAGGTTGAGCTTGTTTTGGAGTTTGAGGTTGTGTTTGTGTTTGGGTTTGGGTTTGGGTTTGGGTTTGAATTTCGGGATCATCAACAACATCTTCTATTCGCTTGTAAAAAGAATCAATTGTCTACTTTTTGCTCATGGATTAACCTGGAAATATGGAATTATAAAAGTTTTACATCAGAATTCAGAAGTTGTTGGTTGTTGTTGGCCCAGAACATGGTGAAGATAATCAATAGCCTAACTAATTACCAATTAAGGTCGGATATTACTTGAAGTCGTGTAATCACTTTTCAAAGAAGATTATTCGACTCTATGCCTAGGTTACACGAATACCTCATTGGGATAAAATCGAGTGCTTGTTCTTGTTTTAAGCACAAATCAAAAACCCTTCACTTCTAAGTGTTTATGTTCTCTGTGTTGTTTTTTCCATGAAGCTGTGATCCTCTATTTATAAGGAATATACTCAAACCCTAGTCAAATGGAATTATGAGAGATTATAAGGCTGGACGAAGTTGTGCCAAACTCACCTTGGTGAGTTCCCACTCGCGCGCGAGCTACCACTTCGGTGGGAAACTCACCTCGGTGAGTGGCAATTTGCATGGTGAGTGAAGGGTTTTGATCGGTGCTATGGTGAGTAACTCACCGAATGGTGAGTTTAAAATGTGTGGGCCCCCAAAAATTTTATACCGTTACATATATAAAAAAAACTTTTTTTAAACCCCACTTTTTATCTATATAAATACCCACTACTTTAACCATTTTAAAACACAATTCTTCCAATTTATATACAATCTCTCTAAACACATTTCACACTCTATTTTACTTTTAAAAAAATGTCTCAACAAAACACTCCCCGACCCAACAAACGTCAACCAAGAAACTCCAACCGAAGCAATCCACCGACACTCGATGGCACGTTTACGCTCTGAAATCCATCACCGGGGACCAGCGATTGGCAATGGATGAAATAAGGGCAAAGATCAAGGCGAAGTATAATTTGCAGTATTAGTTTACGTTTAAATTTTAATTTATCTATGTATCGTTTAAGTTTTTAATCTATGAATAAAATTTTTTAATTTAGTTAACGTTTTTATTAATTTCGTACGTTTACGTTTACGTAAATATTTTTTTTTTTTTAGTTTATGAATAAAAGTATTTAAATTAAAAAAATGGTGAGTAAGGTGAGTATTGTTTGTAAGGTGAGTTCTTATTACGGTTGAAAGGTGAGTTGTAAGGTTAGTTTTATTTGGAGAGAGAAAGCTGATGTGGCGCTGACGTGTCAGGTGGGTTTTTCACCACCACTCCATCCAGCCTAAGAGATATAATCTCTTCCATAATTATCTCCCATGATTATAGGAATTAGTGATTACATGATCAATATAATCATGGTCATTAAATGTGATAATAACTTACCATTTGAATTGGTCAAATCTGTTACAAGTTATTAAATAGGTAATATTGATAGGGGTTGACCATTATAATTTTTGATGCATGAAATCTTTTTCATTTCTATATAAAAATACGGCTTTTATCAAAACTGAACTCAAAAAAGCTTTCACGCATCACGTTTTATCGCGTCTTATCACGTTTTTTCATTCCTCGTCTCACGGTAAGCCTTAAGCCCAAGCCTTGGTCTATTGCATGGCGTGGAGGTCACGCCTCGCGCCTTTGCGAGGCTTTTGCGAGGTCTTTGCGTGCCTTTTACAACCATGGTTATATGTGATAATGTTTCTACAATAGCTCTTGCCAACAACTCAATTCATCATGCTAGAACTGTTGGAAAAATTTTAGTGAAAAAATGAGTTTTTACTAACTTTTGATATAGATAATTATTAGTGAATATAATTATTATGTTTAAGGCTCTATAACAAGCCATTATAAGTCTAAAACGGAGTTAATGTAAATAAGATATCGAGTCTCGAAAAAGAGTAGTTGGAATGAAGGGAAAAATGGTTATGAGTAACCATTAGTTGGAAATTTTGGTCAAATGATTTGAATGACAATTAATGGTCATTAAACATACTAATAGGAGTTACATATAAAGTTACTATTTGGTCAAATGTAACCACCAATTTTAACTAGCCATTAGTAAAATTAATTTTGTTAATTAATTCTGACCGGTTTTCTTCCATCCCTATTTCCAGAGTTAGTCTCTCATTTCATACATACTAAAATACACAACTTACTTTCATATCTTAGCATTCTCACAAGAATTCTAATATAAATAGAATTTCGGGCAATTTGTCAATTTCGGCAGTACTCCTGCTCCGGCCATTGTACCCTGGGAAACAACCATGATTATTGTACAAGGAATTGTTTTAAGGGATTCGTGTTCAGCACGAGCCTCGGTCTTCTTTATTGATTATTTCTGGTTGGACTTTGTTTAAGTTCTTCATATACTCTCTTTAAGTATATTGTAAGTTTTCTTCTTGATATTATAATTTAAATTATATATAAACGGTGTCTTTATTTCCTACAATCTTAAAACAGTTCCGTGTACACCGTTTATAAGGAAGAAAACGATTTGGATTTATTCGTTATAATCGACTATAAAACTTGTTCGGAGTGCGTTTCCGCCTAGTTTTATTTCGAGCGTAAAGAGTATATTTTTTGTGCAAAATCGGGATTGTGTATCCTATTAATTTTTATGTGTAAAAATGATATCTGATTTCATTGCAATGATTTCATAAGTAAACCAAGTGGGTTCAAACACAAAATAGTGGTGGATTGACACGAGTGCTACCTATCATGTGTGCTTGGACAAAAGTCTATTTAGTTCGTTTCATGAGATTAACAATGGTGAAAAAACTTTTCATGAGAAATTCTGTCACCGCCAACATTAAAAGTGAGGGCGATGTGATATTGAAATGGACATCCAGAAAAGAGTTAAAACTTAAGAACATTTTGTACATTCCAGGGATTCAAAAGAATCTTGTGTCCGGATGGTTGCTCAACAACCATGGGTTTTGCCTTGCATTTAAGTGTAAGATATTTAAGTTAGCCAAGAATAAAATGGTTGTAGGTATGGGTCACGCCCGTGATGGAATGTTCAAATTGGATTTAATTGTTACGGAAAATAATTTTTCTAAAATGAACATTAATTCAACTTATGTAGTTGAGTCTTGGAACGTGTGGCATGCCCGACTTGGTCATGTTAATTACAATTCCATTCATCGTTTGATGAAATCAAATTGTATACCTACATTCCATATTGACTCAAACCACAAGTGCCAAACAAGTGCTGAGGTGAAAATGACAAGATCGTCTTTTCATTCGGTTGAAAGAAAAACCAACCCTATTGACTCAAACCATAAGCGCCAAACATGTGTGATTTAAAGTCAGTGCCAACAAGAGGAGATAACAAGTATGATGACATCAAATAACTTTTATTTTATAGCATCATTTATCTCATGTATTTAACCCATTTTATATAATTATTGCAAAGAATTGTTACTTAATCATTTATATTTGAGAATTGCAGTAATTATGGAGTAGTTGGTGAATATTAGCAAAAGGCGCGCATTTTGGAGCTTAAATGAAGATATTTTGAAGGTTACTATTCTGAAGACCAATACGCCGTATCCATCAAGGAAGATACGGCGTATCCGTACCTGCACTCACCAAAGACCACAAAGGAAACAAGCTGTGGTCCCTACTCTAAGAAACTCCAATACGCTGTATCCAATCCTTTGGATACGCCGTATCGAACCGACTTCAAGACCCTATAAATACAAAACTCAAAAATGAGTTTTAAGTGTGTTAAATCATATTTTCGATACCTAAACCACAAAAGTCGATTTTCAGAGGAGAAAAAGAGCAGAAGAGGTCTTGCAACGCATTCTAATCCATAGAAGACAACGTGTAATTTCTTATACTTTTGTAATCGTTCAGTTTTTTGTATCATTTGTTAACTCGGTTAGTTTACCTTGGCTAAAACAATTACTCTTATATTAATTATGATGCTTAAAGGCTAATACCTTCGGGTGTTAGCCATTATTATGAAGATCTGAATGTTTGGTTTTGTTTATATCTCGATTGCTTAATTTATCGTTACATGATTTTTTATGTTTATTAAATTATACTTGTTTACGTGCTTTTGTATGCTACCTATCATTACACTGGATCTAGTGATACGGACCAAGTAATCTCGATACCGGGATAGCTCTCCATATACTGATTTATACATCTAGAATCATAGGATCACAAATATTGTCCTGCTAAATCTGTGTCTAGGATACGCTTCGGGCTTAACTAGTTAATTGGATATTGCCATTTGGTTTATTGAACGTGTTGACTAGAAGGTGAACCTAGATAATTCAACAAATAACGTTCTGATTCGATTGGATAGTTGGACAAGTGGACTACTAGTGTATAAATTGTCTTTAAGCAGTAAGTGGGTAAAGTCTCTATGAGCTAGGGTTTAACAAGATCACCATTGCTTTAATCCCTAAAATAGATTATAATAAAGTAATAAGGATGCTTTATGCGGATGCTTTAATTGTGACATAATTAATGTGTCTATGTCTTAGGATGAAGTCCCGCCTAAGTCTAAGAATGATATGCCTCTTCGAGATAAGTAATCATTGCACTCAATAAACAAACCAACTTCTAATCGGATTAATGATGGCTAATACAGTTTTCTATCATAAGGCTCGACCGCTCTTTTATCTTCTGTTAATTTGCTTGCGTGGGTTAAAGTGTCTTGAATTGATTGTAGTCACCAACCAAACCCATGCCAATCTCTCGGGCTGAAACCCTCTTTTTTACCTGTTAGAATTAGGATTAGAACTAACATAGGATTAGCATAGGTTTGACTTAGATTAGAATTAACTTAGATTAGATAAACCAAAATATAAATAAATTGAGAGATTTAACCTTGCTTCAAGTGTTCGACACCCTACTTACCACGAATCTACCACCGACCGGGTACACTACCTGTTAAAGTGTTGTTTTTTGTTAAGTCAGCAAAATATAAATTAAAAACTTGAATCTCAAAAATAAATACCACACAACGACACATCAAGTTTTTGGCATCGTTGTCGGGGAGTGAAAATTAATCTTGATTTTTATTTTATGTTTTGGTTTTTAACATTATATTAGATCTAACCTTTAGGAGTAGTGTTAATTAGATTAGTGTATATTATTGTATATTCTGTATATTTTGTATATTTGTTAGTCTAATTGTTTGCTTGTATATTTGTGTGTTTAATTTAATTGTTTTGCTAATACACTGTTTTGGTCGATAACTTGATACGGCGTATCCACTACCATCGGATACGGCGTATCCAACTTTCTGTCCAATACAGCGTATTGATTCAACTAATTAATATGGCGTATCTACTTCCATTAGATATGGCATATCGATCATCTAGAACAGAAACAGAACCTAAGTTTTAAAATATTTGATTTCCATGCTAAAAAAAATTTCTATCTTTCTTCAGAGCAAATCCTACTGATTGTTTATCCCTTGTTTCAGGTAGTGCATGACAAGGAGTTCATCAAATAAACTATTTACACCTTTTAAGGATCCGGAACGAGAATTTCGATCATCTAGGAGACACTTCAAGACATTAAGTCTTGACGAGTTGAGATCGCTTGATTTCAATTTATTTTCTAACCAAGAAAACTCGGAGGAAGAAGAAGCGGAAACAATGGTAGAAACTATGGAACAATACATGAGCAAGAACCGAGCTGACTATGGATCGAGGGTTGTTAGGCCCAAAATTGAAGACAATGATAACTTTGAACTGAAGGGCCAATTTCTCAAGGAACTACAAACTAACACCTTCAGCGGTTCGGATCACGAAGATGCGAACGAACAAATTGAGAAAGTTCTTGAGATCGTGGATTTATTCCACATTCCAAATATTACTATAGACCAAGTGATGCTTAGAGCCTTTCCTATGTCCCTTATCGGAGCCGCAAGTCGATGGCTAAGAAACAAACCAACTGGTTCGATTATAACCTGGGAAGATCTGAAGACTTAGTTTTTAAGCAAATATTGCCCACCTGCTCAAACTGCAAAGAAGATGGAGGAAATCAACAACTTTTAGCAAGAACCAGATGAAAACCTCTACGATCTCTTAATGAAGTGTCCTGCAACTCTATTTAACAGAGATGCAGGAGGTAGTCTTGTTCTATAATGGATTGGATGTTCCAACTCGACAAATTCTTAATTCAAGAGGTGCCATACCATCACAGACTTTTGCTGACGCAAAGACAGCCATCCAAGAAATGGCTGAATACTCTCAAAAATGGCACAATAGAACATCAAGAGTCAGAAGTATTGAAACTTCTGATGGATTAGCAGCAATACAAGCACAACTGAACAACCTTGGAAGAGAAATCAAAAAGGTAAATGAAAAAGTTTATGATGCTCAAGTAGGATGTGAACAATGCAAAGGACCACATTACACCAAAGATTGCCCACTAAAAGAAGAATAGAAAACCCTAGAAGAAGCTTACTACACGCAATTTAGTGGACCTTTTCAAGGAGGGGGATATTGAGCAACAACTCCAGGATTCTATCAAAGGAACAACGCAAATCCTTCGTACCAAGAACAAAGGCAATCTATGGAAGATACCCTGAGCAAATTCATGACTGAATCAGCAAAGAGACACAAAGAAAACTCTAATTTAATTAAAGAAATCCGAGCTTCGACGGATGCTGCCATTCGAAACCAAGGAGCATCTATTAAAACTTTGGAAATCCAAATCGGGCAAATGAGCAAGGTACTACGGGAAAGAGGATTTGGAAGTCTACCTAGCTCTACTAAAGTAAACCCGAGAGATGAAGTCAAGTCAATTTCAACTACTATTGAAGTTGATTCATGCCCGATACGTCGTATTGGATCTTCCCAATACGCCGTATCTACTGGACAGAGCCATACACTGATGTACGAGACAAGACAAACGACGATTCCGTTTCCAAGTCGTTTGAATGGTTACTACTGTGAAGAAAAGAAGGGATCATATGGACCATAATTCTCGGAACCTTACTCTAAAGCCTCACAATCCATACCCAAAAAGGAGAAAGACCCAGGGAGTTTCACTTTACCTTACTTTATTAATAATGTTTGCTTCGATAATTCCCTTGTTGATTTAGGAGCTAGCATTAGTGTTATGCCTCTCTCAACCTACTTTAACTTAGGATTAGGCGAATTAGCTCACACTAAATTAATAGTTGAATTCAGACAAGACTGTAAAATATCCAAAAGGAATAGCTGAAAACATACTAGTAGGAATTGGTAAATTTACTTTCGTAGTAGACTTTATAATTCTAGATATGCCCGAGGATATCAAAGTGCCCTTGATCCTAGGAAGACCATTTTTGTCTATCGCCAGTGCTAAGATTGATGTTTACAAAAGAAAGATTACTTTAAGGGTCGGGGAAGAAAGGATTGTTTTCACAAGTGTTAAACATGCTAGTTATAACACCTCCATTTTTGACATATAGCAGCGGAAGCTAATCTGGCGTATTATTTCATAGTACAACAGTCATAATCATAGAAAACGACTCGAAAGAGACGTTTTTAAAAGATAAGTTATCATTCA
>BQNB010014720.1:0-42258 GCA_026074375.1 Tanacetum coccineum | reverse complement strand
GCTAAAACGGACATATTACTTAAAAGCTATAAGACTTAAAATTATACTCTAAGATGCAAATAAGCTATAATAAGCTCAAACCTAAAGAAAATAAGCTAAAATGGGTGTACACTAAACTAATAAGCAATATTAAACCTAAGTGTAACACCCCCAAATTAGGTCGCAGCGGAATAAGGGTCCGGGGCATGTCACATCTTAGATCAATAACACAAGATATATATAGAACGACCATTAAAAGTCGTTTAAAACTGATACATTGGATTTAACAAACATTTGTTATAAAAAGCCCGAAGCTTAACTTCTTCATTGTCCATATTACAAAGATACTAGTTCATAATACATGATTCCCAAAATATAATGCAATATCTTTAAGCATGTCATCCCAAAATACAAAATCACCAATGTATCGCTGACACCTTGTGCTTACTGGCCTCCTGAAAAACATTGCTTTAAAACGTCAACAATAATGTTGGTGAATTCATAGGTTTGATAAATCGTATAAGGTTGGACCACAAGATTTCCCCAAGTATATGATAATGCAGGAGATGCAAAACATCACATAATTGTAATTACGTTGCTCTAAGCTCATGACACTGAAGCTCGACATAAATATATGGCAATATATAATTGCCCACATTGCCCGTATTGATGTTCTAACCCGCAACATCCCTAATCCGACATGGTATACGTTCGTTTGCCTAGTGATAGCTAATCACCCGAACGGGGTTGTCAAACCCAATAGATCTATTCATAATATTCGCGCTTACTAAGACCAATCCAATTGGTTATACCATAATTAACAGTTCATGATAACTGGCTCAACTTGGGTTATCGCTGCTTAAGCAACACGTAATCATATTATAAATATTATCCACTTGTGTCCAGTTATAAAACAATTGCATGTTTTCCACCCCAAAACTTATAAAACAAAACCATGTAAAATGTGGGGCTATGAACTCACCTTGAGTTACTGATAATCCGAATATCACAGATAATGCGTCACGCAAATGATCGGATGCAACCTAAATTAATATAGGCCGTATAAGTACTAATCACATTGATTAACTAATATCATATACAAGTCTATGTAGCTACATCACCATCTATTTGTAATTTGAAAATCGTTGTTATAGAGAGAAAACGTTTATAATTACCGTTTTAGTAAAACTAGCATAACTTTCCCGTTTTAAACCCGTTTCTCGCGTTTCTTATGTCCATGTCTTCGTATTGAGATGATATATAAAAATATTACATTTTTATATTTTATAACCTTCTGATGAACAATACTTTTACTGTTTATGATGTTTTATAAATTTACTTTTATAAATTTAATTGTCGTAATACCTGTAAATGCAATAACTTATTCGTTTTAATCCCAATTTTAGCGATTCCATCGACCGCGTCTTCATTATCAAAATTATCACATTTTCATAAAGTGGGGTCTGCTGATGAACAGTAATTTTTACTGTTCATAGTTTATAAAATTACCTTTATAAACTTGAATTATCGTAAACGTCGTATTTTATTCGTTTTAGCTCCGTTTTTAGTAATTCTTTCGAGCACGTTCTCGTAATTGAAAGTTCTATTTATTTATGAAGTTTACAAAAATTAATGTTTCTGTCATGAACAGTAACTTTTTATAAAAATAGTTTTATAAAAATATTTTTATACATTTTAAGTATATAAACTTGCGTAATTCATAACTTCTTCGTTTTTAATCGAAAAATTACGTTTCTTATTGTTTTGGAATCCTAAAAATATGTATAATCTGTTAAAACTACCAAACTTTCTGTTTTGTATAATATTTATAAAAGTTATTTTATAAATCCGTTTAATTAACGTATAACTCGTAATTAGCGTATCTTTTTCGTTATTAATCCGTTTTTTGAGTTTCTTAACTTTTGGAATCGTCGTGAGTGTATTATCGTTATAAAAACATCCAAACCCTGTTTGAAATTCGAAATCCAAATAGCCCCTTTATAATGAATATGTATACTTTTATATAACACTTGTTTTATGTA
Organism: Tanacetum coccineum; assembly: GCA_026074375.1. Taxonomy (NCBI): domain Eukaryota; kingdom Viridiplantae; phylum Streptophyta; class Magnoliopsida; order Asterales; family Asteraceae; genus Tanacetum; species Tanacetum coccineum. The sequence continues at coordinate 40,237 of BQNB010014720.1, read as the reverse complement.
TTTTTCACTTTTGTAGTTTACCATAAGTCTTTTATAACTATATTTATCATATGTGATACATATAATAATGTCCATAATCCTTGATTTAGTCCACCTAAGTTCTCTTGTCTAACAAGTTTTACAAGATTACAAAGTTGTTTACTCACTTTTACTTGTAGGTTTTTTAATGATAAATCCCTAAAAACTTCTAATCTTGCTTAACACTTTTTTAGCAATAACAAGATTGTATAACCAATTATGTATCCATTTATAACTTCATAATATCATCCATATAACATGTGTATAAGTTCACAAAATCATGTTACAAGAAAAATTCACTTTTACAAGTTAAACATGTCTCTAAATGATGATTTTGACTTCATAGGAACCATAATTTTATATTATAAACTCATGAAATGAAAAGATAAGGGTGTTAGATGACCTTAAGGTGATGTATGATGATGAGAAAATATGTGCTAAACCCTTGCTTAGATTATAACCCTAGCTTTTATAACCAAGAAACCCTAACTTTCCAAATGAAAACCCTAGCTTCCTTTCTTGCTTCAACACTTGCAAATGGTTAACCAAGGCTTGCAAACACCTTAGTATATCTTAGGAATGATGTGTAAGTGTTTGTAAATATTGTAGAATAAATTTGTATGAATGGTTTGGGTGGTTGATTTCTTGCCGTGGGTAAATAAGGAGAGAAAGAGAGAAGTGAGTTTGTTTTTGGTAATTGGAAAGACTTATGTGTTTTTATCTCAAGTATTGCTAGTATATATGATATAAGTTAGTCAAAAAGGTGTACATATGAGTCATGAGACAAGATGAGCAAAATAGGGAAGTCCTTATGGTCTAGGTATGGTGTTCTCTTGAAATTGTCTCATGGTTTTATTAGTTGGTGTAGTACAATGCAAGTTGCATGATTTTCATGATATTTCTTATATCTAATTCTCTAAATCCGGCCATATGTAGTTATATATGATGTATTTTTGTGATTTTTGAGTATTGGGTATAAATATGGGTATTTGTTGAAGCGTAGAAAAGTTTTGGTGGTTCCGGATATGCCTAAACTTAATTTATCTTGAAACATGACAATTTTACGTAACCGATAAAAATAAAATAAACAAAGACCATAATTATTCTCAAAATAATTATTTAATAATTGATTGATGTAAACGTTTAATTGTTTGATGCCCTTTTACATTAAATGATCATTTTTAGCTTACGCGATTTTTCTTAATACATGAAATTACAAGCAAACGCGTACAACACCAAAAATAAATAGTAGATTGACGTCGTCAATGACTTGAAAAACACAGGGTGTTATATAAACGAAGTATGATGCTATTAAATGCAAATGTACAAATGTGTAATCTTACCATTTTCTCTTTCACAAGTGCGTATCCACCTCGTCCTATTGTATGCTGATAAACAGACTTGGAACGCGCCATTTTAGCTGCAGCTGATTTCACCTTGCAACACAAAATCATAAGGCATTTAGATGTAGTAATGCTGCTAGTATAGAACTAATATATATGGAAACACAAAATTATGAAAGATATATGGACTTACATAAAAATGACTAATTAAAACCTTGTATTCCTCGGTGGTCGTGTACTTTACAAAATTGACCCATTCTTCGGCTTTTAAAATTGCACTATACTTCGCCGGGACTTCATTTAGTTTAGAAAGTGTATTGTATGTTTGTCTTAATTTCCTTCTGAAATTCCTTAGAAGTTGACCAAGACGATTCATTACCATCTTTTTGACTGTCAAGTCAACATCAAAATATCACTGGAAAGATTAACACAATGTTGTTAATTAGTTGCACATAATGTAAATGCAGAGATAAACTAATGTAGTACTGGGTTAAAAAATAGTATATGTGTACCGTGATTTCATCCCATAGTTTATCTCTTGCTTCTGAATCCACCTTCTTCCAGGATAGAATCTTCAAACCTATATGCTCACGAACCATATCTCCTAAAAAACTTGAAAACAATGCTTTATGTTTTATTGATATCCTATTCAACGCATCGAAGGTTACATAAATCTTTATTTCATTGGGTTTTCCATATTCCCTACGAAACTTATATAACCTGGTTATGCCCCTCTTAACTACATTCCCATTTAAATTGTTGTTTTCATCCTCCTCATCCCCCTCATCAAAATACTCCTCTGATCGATATCCTAAATCGTCATTTTCATTATCATTATCATTATTAACCAAATGATCCTGATCATTAATGGCTTGAGTTTCCATGATTCTTCAGTAGCAATGTGTAAAAGAAAATAAGTAAAATTGGTAATTAATGGTGTAAAAAGAGATTTTGTTGTTCTGTTTTGGGTGCAACCCTAATTATTAGAGATAAAATAGGGCATGTGATAAAATCAGGAAGCCAAAATGCCCAGATTAACTTCCTAGGTGATTTTAAAATTTTTGACTAAAAATTTGGCTCGAAAGTGATAAGTAACAAATTTATTTTTTTTGAAACTTCACACTTTTTTACAAAAATAAACCCCCCCTAATTAAACACAATATCTTCTAATACAAAATTTAAAAATATAAATTTAAATTAAAAATTTAGAAAAATTTAGAAAATTTAGAAATAAAAAATGTTTAAAAAAGCTACAAAATTTAAATTAAAACTTCCATAAATAAATTTAATAAAAAAATAACAATCAAAATTTAAAAAAAAATCAACCCGGTGATTCCAATTTCGTTAAGTAATTTTTTTTAACAATTATACGTTTCACGCAGACACTATAAACCACTACAACCCAATGCATATGACCTAGGGGTGTTCAAACTAAACCCTCACGATTGTTGTAATACTTTTATTGTATAACGACTTTTTAGCTCCTAATGTGAACGTTTGTAAAAATCTATGTGTGAAAATTGATTAATGTGATCGTAATCTATAAACGGCGAGTAATATTTTTTTGTTAATAAGTTATATATGAATATTTAAATGAAATTATTGTAACGGAATACTTACGTTTTATATGACTTTTAAATTCAATGTCATTTAATTTTACTAGAAAGACATTTTATGTACATTGTTTATACGGTTAAACTCGATTGAACGACAAAAACGGTTAACCGTGACCCGAACCGCCGGTAACCGCTCACTTTGGGTGCCCGCACATCCGATTACCCGCGTAGTACGGTTCGATTTCGGATAGTAAAATTAATTACCCGCCCCGTGACGGATAGCTTAAATCTCCTAACAAACATGACACTGTAAGCCACTACAACCCAATGCACATGACCCATAACCCATGTTAATTACCCATTGTCACCAGTCATGGATGTGTCGTAACATGACACTATAAGCAACTACAACCCAATGCACATGACCCATGACCCATGTGAATTAGCCATTATCACCGGTCATGCATGGGTTCCGTTACACTATAAGCCACTACAACCCAATGCACATGACCCATGACCCATGTTAATTACCCATTGTCGATCACCAGTCATGTATTGGTCGATAACATGACACTATAAGCCACTACAACCCAATGCATGTGACCCATAACCCATGTTAATTACCCATTGTCACCAGTCATGGATGTGTCGTAACATGACACTATAAGCAACTACAACCCAATGCATATGACCCATATGATGTCAAATACCCATTAATGAATGTGACCAGTGATAACCAATGCACATGACCCATGACCCATGTGAATTAGCCATTATCACCGGTCATGCATGGGTTTCGTTACACTATAAGCCACTACAACCCAATGCACATGACCCATGACCCATGTTAATTACCCATTGTCGATCACCAGTCATGTATTGGTCGATAACATGACACTATAAGCCACTACAACCCAATGCATGTGACCCATAACCCATGTTAATTACCTATTGTCACCAGTCATGGATGTGTCGTAACATGACACTATAAGCAACTACAACCCAATGCATATGACCCATATGATGTCAAATACCCATTAATGAATGTGACCAGTGATAACCAATGCACATGACCCATGACCCATGTGAATTAGCCATTATCACCAGTCATGCATGGGTTGCATTACACTATAAGCCACTACAACCCAATGCACATGACCCATGACCCATGTTAATTACCCATTGTCGATCACCAGTCATGTATTGGTCGATAACATGACACTATAAGCCACTACAACCCAATGCACATGACCTATGACCCATGTTAATTACCCATTGTCGATCACCAGTCATGTATTGGTCGATAACATTACACTATAAGCCACTGCAACCCAATGCATGTGACCCATAACCCATTTTAATTACCCATTATCACCAGTCATGGATGTGTCGTAACATGACACTATAAGCAACTACAACCCAATGCATATGACCCATATGATGTCAAACACCCATTAATGAATGTGACTAGTGATAACCTAATGCACATGATCCATGAACCATGTGAATTAGCCATTATCACCAGTCATGCATGGGTTCCATTACACTATAAGCCACTAAAACCTTATGCCGCCTGACACTATAAGAATCGAGGCTTTTAACCACAAGAAATATTTAGCCACGAATAACGTTGTGGCTTAAAGCCCACTAAACAACAAAATAGTCGAAAATGGCAATCCTATTACTCACCGATTAATCCCGCCTAGAACGATTACAAGCTACAAGGAGGTAGACCGCCTGACTATCGATTCATGATTTTTTCCACCTTTGCAACTATTTCTTTAAATTTTTTATAACCAAGTAACAAAACTTTTATTCATGACTATTATCGTGGCTTAAGGTATTTTCCCGATTAATACCACCAAAAACGATTACATGCTACAAGGATGTCGACCGCCCGGCTATCGATTCGCGACTTTTTTAACCTTTGCTACTAGTTCGTTAATTTTTTTGTAAACATGTAACAAAACTTTTATTTACGACTATTATCGTGGCTAAAGGTATTTTCCCTCAAATATTTTCGTGAAATATTTTGTAAAATTCGAAAAATACTTTCAGTCACGTGACTAAATGTATTCCCCCCAAAATTTAATGAATCTCATTCCAAATTAATCAAACAAACAACTCCTCCTGTCACCGCCACAACTCCCTCTCATCTCACCACAAATCCGTCACCACCACAGCTCTTATCACGTCACTCTTTGGTCGCTGTTACTCTCTCGTCATAGACCCACCACTCCCGTCAAATAGTAAATGTTCTTAATCATTCAAACCCTCTCAAAATAACAAACCCTAACTCAATTTCATCAATCTTTTTTCGAACCTTAACAACAATGGCGGCTTTGAAATTTGTTGATTATCACAATATGGTAGCATACTTGGAACGGCCAACTGATAGTGATGATTTCACAGAGATAGTAGATTTCTTGAATGCAAACCCCATAAGGTATGCTTTGACTGTTAATCCTACTATCTATGTTTCATGCATTGAGCAGTTTTGGTCTACTGCTAAGGCCCAAACAATCAATGAAGAAACACAGATTCATGCCTTGGTAGATGGCAAGAAAATAGTCATAACTGAATCATCTGTGAGGAGAGACCTTCAATTTGCAGATGAGGATGGTACTGACTGTCTTCCAACAACTACTATTTTTGAAAACTTGAAGTTGATGGGGTATGAGAATCTTTCTGATAAACTTACATTTTTCAAATCTTACTTCTCCCATCAATGGAAATTTCTTGTTCATACCATTTTGCAGTGCTTAAGTCCAAAGAAAACTGCTTGGAATGAGTTCAGTAGCAATATAGCTTCTGCTATTATTTGTTTGGCTACTAACTAAAAGTTTAATTTTTCTAAAATGGTTTTTAATAATATGAAAAGAATTGGAAAAGATTTTTGTAAGAACCCGAACTTAAGGTCATTATTTATTTCGACTTATATATTTAATTTCTAAATTGTAGAAAATTTTCCATTTTTTTTATTATTTTGTCGATTTTGGAGAAAATCGTCGGATTTGAATAAAAGTGCTATGCGTTAAAATTTAACCGTTTTTGAGCAACGAGAAATCATCGACTCCGTATTTTGGCCTCGAATGCCAATTATATCTTTATTTTATAAAAAAAATTATTTTTATAAAGTTTACATGTGCAACCGAGTCGAAAATCGCGATTTAGGAAAGATATCGGACTAGGATAGGTAATTGGGCCCGAGATTAATAAATATCATTAGTTAGGCAAAACTTAGTCCATGAAACCCCCCTCCCCTCTCTTTTGGCCGGTGGCCCAACTCACACAAAACACCCATTTTATTTGTTTTTATTATTAACACTTAAAACCTACTAATCCTAAATAAAGCCCAACTAAAAACCCACTCTTCCCCTTTTTATTTACAAACACACGACACACACAAACAATAGAAACACAGACAAAAAAAACCCAATAGTAAAATCCTCTCCCTCTCTTCTTCTTTTGTTCGACAGCCCCAAGAGAAAAACCACCATTCCACCTTCAATTCCCCACCAAATCCCATCCTTTTAGCCCTAAATCAATAAAATTATAAACCTTAATCATTCCTCAATGATAAAAACCTCCATGCATAAAGTTTGAGAAATTAATTTATTTTAAAGATTGAGAAATATGAAGTTTGATCTAGTTTTTGTGTGCAAGGTTTATTAAGAAAGTGATATTAGGTGATTGTTGCAAGATTAGGGCTATAAAAAGTTAGGGTTTGGTTTGTTTGTGTTGTTGTTGTCGCGGCCAAGACTCAAACCCACCAAGGGTTTGTGTTGTTGATTCTTCTATAGGTAAAACCCTCATTGTAAGCCTTCTTTTATTTTCTTGTTAATGATTTTTAGTTATTGTTTAAACGTATGTTGATTTGTGAACATGCAATAGTTTTGATTGGGATTTTATGGACATACATGTCCTTAGAATAAATGAGTATTGATTTGATCATGATTTTGAAGGGTTATGTTGTTTGTGGTTTGATTATGGACATTGAATGGTATTGAGGATTGCATGATTGATGTTTAGAAGCTTAGATATTAGGCGGAACTCAAGGATTTGGGGGACTGTTTTGGGGACAGCAGGTTGTTGACACTTGTTCTCAAAAAATTTGGCTTGTGCCTACTGATATCATTTGATATTTGGAAAATTGACTCTTAGGGGATCATGTCGTGAGTTGGATACTCAACCAACTCCTACCGTGAAGGAGTTATAGTCAAATTACGTATTCAATAGGTCTAAATCGGGACCTTTTGAATATAAAACGTGTTAATATCTAGGTTTTTGAACTAAAGGATTGGGTTTTAAAGCATGGTTCAGTACTACAAATCTTAGGAAAGCTCCAGAACTTGGCCTCACATCCATTTATATTCTAGATTAAGAATTATGCACTTTTTCGTAAGGGATAGGAGTTCAACCAACTTTCTGGTTTGACCTTCGGTTAATAAAAATCCATTTTTCATGGATTGGTGAATGGTATAATTGATTGGCCAAATGTTTTGAAAACTAGACTCAAGTGGATTTCCAGGGTGGAAGCCGCATTTTTGATCTTTTATGATTAGAGTACGATAGCGTGAAGTTGACTAAAATCTGGAAAATGAGTTTTCTATTTTGAGTTTCAGTTACTAAAATGAACTTTCCTCTTAAATGGTAAAGAATTGGAATGGTTGGCTTAGTGTTCTGGAAAGTAGACTCCAAGGGCTTTCTAGGAGGTGAAAGCTCACTTCATAGCCTTATATGGTTGAGAGCAATGCTCTCATGAAATTGACCTAAACCAGAAAAATAGACTTTTACGTCTAGTTTTAGAAGAATAAAAAGTGCGACCACTTACTAAGAGTTAAGATTGGATAAGCAATACATAGTAGACACTTAATTGAGTGTAAGTATAGGTCCTACAACTAATTTAGAGATAGAAGCACCTTGGTTAAATCCCGGTTCAATGTTGCACATGTTTTGCATTTTTATAAACAAGTTATTATATAACTATGTATAAGTATTGGAGTACCTTATAACATTATGTCGCGACTTATTATGTAGGTCCCGAATAATTTCTTGGAGTTTCTCGTGGTCTCGATTTCTCGATTGCTCTCGTTTCTTCTTTACTTAGTGAGTTCATAGCCTCGCCTTTACTTTTTCTGTTTTAGTGCATACAACCCGCGAGGGAGATACCATGCTTGTTTTAAAAGTTGGACCCACAAGATTGCTTTGGTATGCTGGACGTTCCTGCAATTATATTTCTGCACGAGTACCTATCGCATAAAATCCCTAATTTCATGAACGTTTAATTGGCTTGGATTATGTGAGCGCTAATACATTGATAGATCTATTGGGGTTGAAATTCCCCGTCCCTGGGGTCTGGATCCATTTGTGGGGACACCTTGAACGGCGTGTACGATTTGTGATTAGAGAAATGAGGCTATATTGGCAAAAATATTACCTAGTACTGGGGGCAAAGAAAATTGTTTATTTATATGGTAATTTATTACAGATGTGGTTGATGTTACGCTTGCGATGTCATGAGTCGAATGTAAATTTTATATTAACTTGTTTGTTCCATTTGTTATAAGATGATGTTTAAAAATAAAACTTGTGTTCATACTATGGTTTATGAAAACTCTATGAATAACTCAACCGTATTTTGTGTTGACTTTTTGCAGTTTTTTCTCAGGTAATCATTGGATGATAGCGATGATTTGGAAGCTCTAGAGGATGGTCTTGAGTTGGTTTATCGTTTTGATCTTCTAACATATCCCCTTGTTTAAAAAGTTATGATCAATTTGGTATTTTGTCCGAAAACTTGATTCTTATGATGGGTGAATTTTATGGTACTATGGTTTAACCATATGATAAATATGGGATATTGTTCATATTTGTTTTTGGGGACCAAATGTTATTTTAACGTTATCTTTTGAGTCGTTCTTTTTGATATTATGTGTGATTGTGCTTAGGTATAGTAACACCCTTGTATGTTCCGCTGCGCTGTCCGATAAAATGGGGGTGGTAAAGCATGGGTATCAATAAAAAAAAGCCTTAAGTTTTAGAGAAGTAGGTCAAATTTCAAAAACTAAACTATATCTATTTTTGGGTTCTCGCAACTGACAAAGACTCCTCGTGGCATTCATCCAGTCATCCCTGTAAGTTTACTTTTTAAAGTAATGGTTTATGCTTTATGCTTGGTTAATCATGGATGAATAGTATTTATGAAGTAAATACTGTAATATGTATATACGATGATATAATGCATATGGATTATTATGTTAAACAAAAGAGATTTGTTTATGTATAAAGATTAAATGAATATTATTGATTAGTTATTGGAATTATTTTGGTGTATATCTTATCATGTATATTTTATTTAAGTTGATTTTATTGATATAGTAACCTTATGTTATTATTTTGCATGATTTGCAGATAATCATGGCAAATGTACCCATGAATGATCTCACCAACGTCTATTGCTCTGCCTAATGTGCCTGCTCCTGCAAATCCGGAACACGCACCGGCTCAACCCGTAGGTCTTGGAAATGGTTTTCACCCCTGGGTTGGGGGGTAATATCCCTAATAATCAAAATGGTTGGATGGAAAGAAAGAAAAAAATTTTCGGGGAGAAGATCCGGAAGAGTTCCGGAAGAGGATCCGGAAAGAGGACCCGGTCAAAGAGGATCACGGATGAAGAGGATCCGGACAATCGAAAAAGAGGGACTCCCGAAAGAGGATCCAGAGGAAAATAATGATGATGTTGGGTAGTGGATGATGAAGGCGGAAGTAATTGAGCCTTAATACGGGTGAAGACTTGAATATTCCCACACCGCCAGAATTTTGTTGATGAAGAGACTCCTTCCTACTTCTCCCGTCTTGCCACCTGATGACTGCGATGGTCAGCCTCATCCCTCCCATTGCTTCGTCATGGTCAAAAACTTTCATTTCGATGAGGAGTTCGTTTCTACTGCATTCTTTTCGATGGAAATTCTAGTTGTTTTCGGGACGGGTCCAGGTGTCCTAATTTGGGGACGGTTTGGGAGAAAGATGAAAGATATGGAATTCATGATGAAAGGATCGGTTACGGGAAGGAAAGGAATGAAAAAGAGGTTTAAGAAAAAAAGATAGTCATTTTGTGGGCTTAGGTTGTGACAATTTTGATAATAGTTCGTACTGATAGAGAAAGTGATGTCAAATTTGTCCGGAGGGAAGAAGTTATGTCAAGGGTTTAAGTGATCGATTAGATGAGTTGAAAGGTGCAAATTTTTCTAAGGATAAGAAAAATCTTAGAGAGGTAGTTGGTGAATGATAGGAATTAGGAAGGAATTTTACTAAGAATTTGCGTGAATATATGTGTCACGAATGCTTACATAAAACCGTCAAATAGTTTGTAGATAGGTTCTTCTGGTGCCTGCTTACTAGTTCCGCAAGTCAGAAATCCACCTGCTAAGACCTTTGATTCGATCTACCCCCTGCTTTGGTTCTGATGATCCCTATGTATGTTGACAGAGATGATGCTGCTGCTCGTTACACACTTCTGATACTTTGATGTTGTTGCATGATACCGGCTCCATGGACTCGTCCCAGCTTATGAGTCGCGGTGGCGTTCACCACGTGACTCTCCGCTAGTTTTAGTATCATCTTAGCTTTTTTGATGTTTTGATGTCACTAACAACACGAAATGTCGGTTTGTAGGGATTCGTACTGATGGTTGTCACTGGCATGCTACATTATTTTTGTGAAACAAATCCAACATGTACTGTAATCTTGGTGATGACATGACTTATGGCTAACTTTGACGTTATACTTGATATGTTAGTGAATTGCTTTTATGTTGTGATTTATTATACATGTTATGATCATATCTCTTGTTATGACTGCTCATTTCATTTCTTTAGTTATGGTCGTTAGTTGTTTGTACATGTTATGGTATTATCATGGTATAAAACTTATGTAGATTTGTTTGGTGTGGTGATTAAGTTGTTTGTTACATGATATGGATATGTCATGGTATGAAAAACTCCGTGATCTTTGTTTATTGTAATGTGACAGTTACCTATTGCAGCCTATAAAGATAGCTCAAAAGGCTAACCCACCTCCGTCCCGTTGACACAGGTTACCGTTATAACCATTTGATACAGGGGAAAGTGTTGATGCGCCATCGGCGGCTATAAGCGAGAGAGAGAGTTCGAAATGAAGGTAAACTCAGGCTGGAGGACTTAATGTTGCTCCGGTTGTTCGGGAAATGTACATTTTGCGGTTTACATGAAGTGTTGCCCTATCTATTTGTGGTAAATGAAGGAGCGGTGGGTCCAATCAGATGGATTTAAAAGACGGAGATGGTTTTCACTGTGAGTAAATGTACCGAAGGTAACAAAGTGGTGTTCGCTGCTGCCACCTTTCAGGATTGGGCCCTGACATGGTGGAACTCACAAGTGGCTACTTCGAGGATGGAAGCCGTGACAAGGAAAACATGGGCAAAAATGAAGGTAATGATGACGGAGGAATTTTGTCCCCTTGAGGAGATCTAAAGGATGGAGAATGAGCTATGGAACTTGAGGGTCAAGGAGATGTATATCTCCTCTTATACCACCTGTTTTAATGAACTAGCATTACTGTGTCCCGGAATGGTACCCACGGAACAAAAGAAGATTAAGGCTTATATCCGTGGATTGTCTGAAAATATCAAAGGGGAAGTTACATCATCTGAACCAACAACTCTGAATAAAGCTGTGTGGATGGCGCACACTTTAATGGAACAGAAGGTCAAAGCAAGAGCAGAGAGAGAAGCTGATAACAAGAAAAGGAAGTGGGGAATTCAAGGACAGGACTAGTTAGTAGGGGGTGGTGGAAATACACAATAGTAAGGAACAACAACAAACTACTCCAGCAAGCGTTTCGTCAACAACAACCGTAACAACAATCAAAACCAGTACCGAAACACCAACCGAAACAACCAAAACAATCTGAGGCAGGGCAATGTTAGAGCAATGACAAATGTTGGAAATCAAAACACACATGAAGCTGGGCAAAATGTAAAGTGTAATAAGTGTGGAATGCAACATTATGGAAACTATCCAATCAAGTGCAATAAATGTGGGAAAATTGGCCACAAAGCTAGAGAGTGTTGGTCAAAGGTGGTAGCGACTGGTGCAAATACCCAGCCGATTGTGACATGCTACGGGTGTGGTGAGAAAGGCCACATTCAGGCTAATTGTCCTGCGAAGAACAACCCAGGAAGAAGTGGAGCCCGTAGACAAGCATATGCTTTGAGAGATGGTGACCAGAACTTAGGACCAAATGTGGTGACGGGTATGTTCTTACTTAATAACCGTTACGCTAAAGTTTTATTTGATCAGGGTCCAATAAATGTTTTGTGAATTGTTAATTTTGGTAATATGATTGATTATAGTATAAACCGTTAAGTTAGACCATTGCTATGATAGTAGATTTGTTGATGGAAGGGTTGTTAGTACCATACTATTTTAAGAGGTCCACAATGTGCTTTTAAACTTTAGTAAACCACCTATTCAAAAGTGAACCTTATTGCCTATAGAATCCCCGGTAACTTTGATGTATTTATTGGAATGGTTGGTTGGTTTTGCATGGTGCTGTCATTTGTGGTGGGGAAGAAAGAAGTGCACCATGATGCCCATTTAAGATAGAGGGACATTGTAGTGAAGGGGGTGATGTTGGTGGTGTCTCGATTGAAGGTGGTGTCGTTGCATGAAAAGTCAGGAAGTATGTGGATCGTGGAGTTATTTGTTTGTTGCTCAAGTCGTTGAAAAGGAACCGACAGAGAGACGTCTGGAGGATGTGCCTGTTATTTGTGAATTCCCAGATGTATTTCCTGAGGACTTGCCAGGACTCCCACCATCTCGACAAGTAGAGTTTAAGATTGAATTGGTTCTCCAAGGAGAGCGATACTGTGGCACATGCGCCTTATCAATTAGCACCGTCAGAAATGAAAGAATTAGCTAGGCAGTTGCAAGAGTTATCGGATAAAGGATTTATTCGACCGAGTTCATCACCGTGGGGAGCTCCGGTGTTGTTTGTAAAGAAGAAGGGTGGATCGTTTCACATGTGCATAGACTATCGCGAACTAAACAAATTGACAATCAAGAAATCGTTATACTACTCCATAAGGATTGATGATCTTTTTGACCAACTTCCAAGGTCGAGTCGTTGTCACTCGAAGATTGATTTGCGATCCGGTCATCACCAGCTTCGTGTTCGAGAAAAGGTTATTCCAATCATGACATTCAGGACTCGTTATGGCCACTATGAATTTCAAGTAATGCCATTTGGATTGACAAATGCAACCGCAGTATTTATGGATTTGATGAATAGGGTATGTAAGCCGTTTCTCGACAAATTTGTAATTGTGTTTATTGACGACATCCTTATTTATTCCAAGAACAAGGAGGAGCATAAAGAGCACTTAAGAATTATTCTAGAATTACTTCAGAAGGAGAAGATGTATGCCGTAGAGTTTTTGAAATGTGAATTTTGGTTAGATTCCTCGTGAAAATTTCTCGGTCACGTGATTTAATAGTCAGGGGTGTTCACATGGACCCAGCAAGGGTGAAGCAATTAAGAGTTTGGTCCCTGCTCGAAGTCTATGACTGAGGTAAGGCAGTTCTTGGGTTTTTAGCTGGCTAATATCGGTTGCTCCCCCCCTTCATCGAGGGTTTCTTTTTAATCATCAAGCCACTTACCAAGCTAACTCAAAAGAATAAGACTTACGAATGGGGCGAAGAAGAAGAGGAAGCCTTTTAGTTGTTGAAAGATAAATTATGTAGTGCTCCTATTTTGGCATTGCCGGAAGGGATCAAAGATTTTGTTGTGTACTGTGATGCTTCATTGAAAGGTTATGGAGCTGGTTGATGCAGACGCAGAGAAAGGTCATCGCGTATGCATCCCGGCAATTACAGGTACTCATGAGGAAAACTATACGACCATGATTTGGGAATTGGTGCGGTAGTTTTTGTCTTAGGACTGTGGAGCATTTTTTTTTATGTTGAACCGTGCACAGTGTTTACGGATCATAAAAGCCTACAATATATTTTGGACCAAAAGGAACTGAACATGAGGCAGCGAAGATAGATAGAACTCTTGAGCGATTATGATTGTGAAATCCGTTATCACCAGGAAGGCTTAAATGTGGTAGGGTGATACTAAGTAGGAAGGAAATGGAAAAAGCCCTTAAGGGTGAGATCTTTGTGCTACGGATCAGTAGGATATAATGCAACAAATTCTTGATGTCAAGTTGAATCACTAAAGGAGGGAAATGTGAGAGAAGGGAAATCTGTTAGAGGATGCAAAGCAAATCTTTAAAATTCGACAAATGAATAAGGTATTCATGATGTAATCGCATATGGTTGCCGCTTTATGGAGGATTAAAGAGATTTATTTATGCATGAGTCGCTTAAATTCAAAATATTCGATTCACCCGGGTCTACTAAAATGTATCCAAGTATTTTTGATAATGGTTTGTATTGTTGGCCGAATAGGTAGGCTCGATATCGCCAATATATCGACAAGTGCTAACATGTGCCACAGGTCTAGGCGGGGAACACAAGAAACCATCAGGCTTGCTTCAAACAAACCGAAAATTCAAGAATAGAAATGGCGAAAATGTAACCATGGATTTCGTGTCTGGACTTCCAACGGACCCCAAGGGTTATGATTCGATTTGGGTCATCGTGGATGATTGACCAATTCAACTCACTTTGTTACCAATGAGAAAGACCGATAGTATGAGAAGCTTGCTCGTGGTATCTGTAAAGAGATTGTGGGTAGGCCATGGTGTACCCGTTTTGATTATTTCTGACAGAGACGTCTTGTTCACACGAGGTTTTGGGTATCTCTCCAAAAGGCTTGGGGACTCAATGGACTAAAGTACCGCTTACCACCCCAGAAACGGTATGGGCCAAAAGCTATGATGGACTAATATCCAAACATGAAGACATGCTTCGGTCATGTTGTGTATGATTTTGGAAGCAGTTGGATAGAAACTTGGCCTTTAGTGAGTTCTCTTACAATAAAAGTTTACCATGCTGTATTAGGTTGAACCGTTCGGGCTTTGTATGGGCGAAAGTGTAGATCGCCAGTTTGTTAGAGTGAGGTTGGGGAAAGCCAACTCACTGGCCGGAATTGGTTCGAGAAACCACGGAAAAGATAGTTCAAATTAAGAACCGTTTGTTAACCGCTAGGAGTCGACAAAAGAGCTACGCTGATCTTAAAAGAAGATTGACAGAATTGAGTAGGCGGACAAGTCATGTGAATGTCACCATGGAAGGTGTCATAGTTTTGGTAAACGTGGAAGTTAAGTCATGATTTGTTGGGCCATTCAAGGTTTATTGAAAGAATTAGGTTGTGGCGTATTATAAGTTAGATTTTCACGATAAGCTTGTGAATTCATTACACTTTCCATGTCTCTAATTTAAGAGTTGCTTTATGAATGATGATGTGGTCATCCCGTTGGATGAAGTTCAACTCGACAACAAATTGCATTTTGTCGAGGAACTGGTGGAGATTATGGATAGGGAGGTGAAACGGCTCAAACAAAGCCGGATTCCGATCTTTAAAGTTCGTTGGAACTCGTGGCGGGGGCCGGAGTTCATAAGGGAGCATGAGGACTTCTTTAGGAGCAAGTATCCTTATCTCTTTGCGAGAAGATGCGTGACAAGGCAAGACAAGCGCCGGGACGTCGCTTCCTAAAGGAGGGAAAACTATAAGAACCCGAACTTAAGGTCATTATTTATTTCGACTTATATATTTATTTTCTAAATTGTATAAAATTTTCCATTTTTTTATTATTTTGTCGATTTTGGAGAAAATCGTCAGATTTGAATAAAAGTGCTATGCGTTAAAATTTAACCGTTTTTAAGCAACGAGAAATCATCGACTCCGTATTTTGGCCTCAAATGGCAATTATATCTTTATTTTATAAAAAAAATTATTTTTATAAAGTTTACATGTGCAACCGAGTCGAAAATCGCGATTTAGGAAAGATATCGGCCTAGGATAGGTAATTGGGCCCGAGATTAATAAATATCATTAGTTAGGAAAAACATAGTCCATGAAACCCCCCTTCCCCTCTCTTTTGGCCGGTGGTCCAACTCACACAAAACACCTATTTTATTTGTTTTTATTATTAACACTTAAAACCTACTAATCCTAAATAAAGCCCAACTAAAAACCCACTCTTCCCCTTTTTATTTACAAACACACGACACACACAAACAATAGAAACACAGACAAAAAAAACCCAATAGTAAAATCCTCTCCCTCTCTTCTTCTTTTGTTCGACAGCCCCAAGAGAAAAACCACCATTCCACCTTCAATTCACCACCAAATCCCATCCTTTTAGCCCTAAATCAATACAATTATAAACCTTAATCATTCCTCAATGATAAAAACCTCCATGCATAAAGTTTGAGAAATTAATTTATTTTGAAGATTGAGGAATATGAAGTTTGACCTAGTTTGTGAGTGCAAGGTTTATTAAGAAAGTGATATTGGGTGATTGTTGCAAGATTAGGGCTATAAAAAGTTAGGGTTTGGTTTGTTTGTGTTGTTGGTGCCGCGGCCAAGACTCAAACCCACCAAGGGTTTGTGTTGTTGCTTCTTCTATAGGTAAAACCCTCATTGTAAGCCTTCTTTTATTTTCTTGTTAATGATTTTTAGTTATTGTTTAAGCATATGTTGATTTGTGAACATGCAATAGTTTTGATTGGGATTTTATGGACATACATGTCCTTAGAATAAATGAGTATTGATTTGATCATGATTTTGAAGGGTTATGTTGTTTGTGGTTTGATTATGGACATTGAATGGTATTGAGGATTGCATGATTGAGGTTTAGAAGCTTAGATATTAGGCGAAACTCAAGGATTTGGGGGACTGTTTTGGGGACAGCAGGTTGTCGAGCCTTGTTCTCAAAATTTTTGGCTTGTGCCTACTGATATTATTTGATATTTGGAAAATAGACTCTTAGGGGATCATGTGGTGAGTTGGATGCTCAACCAACTCCTCCGGATGAAGGAGTTATGGTCAAATTACGATCATAGGTCAAATCTGGACCTTTGAATATAAAACGTGTTAATCTCTAGGTTTTTGAACTAAAGGATTGGGTTTTAAAGCATGGTTCAGTACTAGACATCTTAGGAAAGCTCCAGCACTTGGCCTCACATCCATTGCTATTGTAGATTAAGAATTATGCACTTTTCCGTAAGGGATAGGAGTTCAGCCAACTTTCTGGTTTGACCTTCGGTTAATAAAAATCCATTTTCCATGGATTGGTGAATGGTATAATTGATTGGCCAAATGTTTTGAAAACTAGACTTAAGTGGCTTTCCAGGGGTGAAAGCCTCATTTTTGTATCTTTTATAGATTAAGAGATACGATAGCGTGAAGTTGACTAAAATCTGGAAAATGAGTTTTCTATTTTGAGTTTCAGTTAGTAAAATGAACTTTCCTCTTAAATGGTAAACAATTGGAATGATTGGCTTAGTGTTCTGGAAAGTAGACTCCAAGGGCTTTCTAGAGGTGAAAGCCTCACTTTCATAGCCTTAATGGTTTGAGAGCAATGCTCTCATGAATCTGACCTAAACCAGAAAATAGACTTTTACGTCTAGTTTTAGAAGAATAAAAAGTGCGACCACTTACTAAAAGTTAAGATTGGATAAGCGATACTTAGTAGACTTTTAAGTGAGTGTAAGTACAGGTCCTACATCTAATTTAGAGATAGAAACACCTTGGTTAAATCTCGGTTCAATGATGCACATGTTTTGCATTTTTATAAACAAGTTATTATATAACTATGTATAAGTATTGGAATACTTTATAACATTATGTCGCGACTTGTTATGTAGGTCCCGAATAATTTCTTGGAGTTTCTCGTGGTCTCGATTTCTCGATTGCTCTCGTTTCTTCTTTACTTGGTGAGTTCATAGCCTCGCCTTTACTTTTACTGTTTTATTGAAAACCCGCGAGGGAGATACATGCTTGTTAAAAAAATTGAACACAAGATTGTTTGGTATGCTGGACCCATTCCTGAATTATATTTTTGCACGAGTACCTATCGCATAAAGTCCCTAATTTCATGAACCGCTTAATTGCTTGGATTAGTGAGCGCTAATACATTTGATAGATCTATTGGGGCTGACATCCCCCGTCCGGGGTCTGGATCCATTGTGGGAACACCCTTGAACGGACGATTTGTGATTAGAGAAATGAGGTATATTAGCGATGATACCTCGTGTGGGGGCAAAGAAAATTGTTTATTTCATATGGTAATTTATTACATATGTGGTTGATGTTAACGCTTGCGGTGTCATGAGCTCGGTGCAAATATTTATATAACTTGTTTGATCCACAATGTTATAAGAAACTTGTGTTCATACTATGGTTTATGAAAACTCTATGAATTCACTCAACGTTTTGTTGACTTTTTAGCATGTTTTATCTCAGGTAATCAAGGATGATGGATGACTTGGAGCTCACGAGGATGGTCTTGCGTGGTTTATGTTTGAACTTCTAAATATCCCCATGTTAAAATGTTTATGATACAATTTGGTATTTTGTGAAACTTGATCTTATGATGGGTGACTTTTATGGTACTATGGTTTAACCATATGTTGAATATGGGATATTGTTCAAACTTGTTTATTTTGGGACCAATGTTATTATAACGTCTCTTTTGAGTCGTTCTTTATGAATTATGTGTGATTGTGCTAGGAAGTAACACCCATATATGTTCCGCTGCGCTGTCCCGAAAATGGGGGTGTTACAGATTGGTATCAAGAGCCATAAGTTATAGAGAACTAGGTCAACTTTTCAAAAACCTAAACTATAACTATTTTTGGGTTACGCACGCAAAGACTCCTCGTGGCATTCATCCAGTCATCCCTGTAAGTTTACTTTTTAAAGTAATGGTTTATGCTTTATGCTTGGTTAATCATGGACGAGTAGTATTTATGAAGTAAATACTGTAATATGTATATATGATGATATAATGCATATGGATTATTATGTTAAACAAAAGAGATTTGTTTATGTATAAAGATTAAATGAATATTATTCATGGGTTATTGGAATTATTTTGGATGAATATTTATTCATGTATATTTTATATAAGTTGATTTTACGATATAGTGACCTTATGCATTATTTTGCATGATTGCAGATAATCATGGCAAATGTACCCTCAAATGATCCTAACGTCGATGCTCCTGCTAATGTGCCTGCTCCTGCAAATCTCGAAAATGCACCGGCTCAACCCGTAGGTCATGGAGATGGTTTTCACCCCTGGGTTGGGGGTAATATCCCTAATAATCAAAATGGTTGGATGGAAGAAGACCCGGAAGAGGATCCGGAAGAGGATCGCACAACATCTAAAGGCTACAGCGGTAACAAAACCTTGTTAATACTGTTACATACCAGATAGACTATCAGTCCTAAAGAGGGACTGAATCTATTTCTGACAAGAACCAAGTCCCAAGAAGAAGAACACTGAAATACCTCCACTTTAGGATAATTCATGAAGAAACTCACTGATGGTATCTTTACACATTCATCCTTATGATGATGGAGGGTGCAGAGGCTGACTTTCAACAAAATTGAAACAGTTGTGAATGTTTGTCCCTAATTCCCACATCAAGAATTCATATCCCTTTCTCATCCTTCAGCACTTATTCTAGGAGATCCAACATCAGCATACAAAACAAGAAGTCAAAGTAAATAACAGTTCTGAAGGCTCAGCTTTTGTTAGTTATGTTCAAAAGCAAGAGTAGAAAACAATCCTAAGGACTTTCATCATTGTTTGTTTCTTTGTTTTCTATCTCAACAAGAACCCAAGAATATTTCAGAAGCTCTTGAAGATGAAAGCTGCGTTGATGGCAATGCAAGAAGAAATTTTGCAGTTTGAGATTCAAAAAGTTTGGATCCTATAAATTTACTCTTATGGAAAAAAGGCTATCGGAACAAAGTGTGGTGTACCGAAAATAAAAAGATGAAAAGAGAAAGGTTGTCTAGGAACATAAGCTAGATCGGTTGCTCAGGGACACAGCAAGAGGAAGGAAATAGACTAGAAGAGTTTTTGCTCCTGCGCTAGTGCTGAAGCCAATAAGGAACTTGTTAGCATTTCCTCATATATGGGCTTTTTAATAGTCTATAATCAGATGGATGTGAAAATTGCCTTATCTCTAAGGCAAGATTGATGAAGAGGTATATGTGTCTCACCACCAGGTTTCCAAGATCCAAAGTATCCTAAGAAATTATACAAAGTTGTATATAAGCTCCTGTAAGGCTTACATCAAGCTCCCATAGCAAAGGTATGTCTACTTTAATCCACATTCCTTTTTGAAGAATGGATACAGAAGAGGACAAATGACAAAACTCTCTTCCTAAAGAAGGACAAACATGATATCATTTTATTCAAGTCTTAGGTGTATGATATCATCTTTGGGTCCTACAAAAAGTCTTGGTGTGAGATGTTTGAGGGCATTGATGAAGAGGTAAATTCAATGAATACAATGGGAGAAGCTCACTATCTTTCTAGGCCTACAAGTCAAACAGAAACCAGATGGTATTTTTATAAGCCAGGATAAGTATGTTTCTGAAATCCTGAAGAAGTTTGATTTTGCAAGTGTTAAGACTGCCAGTACACCTATTGAGACTCAGAAGCCTTTAGTCAAAGATGAGGAAGCCAATGATGTTGATGTCCATCTCTATAGGTCAATGATTGGCTCCTTAATGTTATGTACTGCTTTCTAGGCCTGACATTATTTTGCAATCTGTGCTTTTCCCTAGGTATCAAAGTCACTCCACTCCCCAAGACCTCTCATTTAAGGTGTTGTCTAAAATAAAATTTAGGTAACCTAAAGTGCACCCACACCTGGGCCTTTGGTATCCTAGAGAGTCTTCATTTGACTTGGAATCCTACTCAGATAGTGATTATGCTGGAGCAAATCTTGACAGGAAATCCACAACAGGAGGTTGTCAATTTCTTGGCAGGAGACTCATTACTTGGCAATGCAAAAAGCAAACAATTGTGGCCACTTCTACAACAGAAGCCGAATATGTTGCTGCTGCAAGTTGTTGTGGGCAAGTTTTATGGATTCAAAATCAAATGTTAGACTATGGGTTCAACTTCATGAACACAAAGATCACATTGATAACAGAAAGCACCATTTGCATTTTAACGAAACATATATCATCAAAGACAAAGCATATTGCTATTAGGCACCACTTCATACGAGATGGCTATGAGAAGAAACTCATACAGGTGCTTAAGATATCACACTAATGACGAATGTAGCTGATCTAACTAACCAAAGGCATTTTTGATATTACCGTATTTCAAAGTTTTTCTTGGTGTTTCAATAGGGATTATAAATCCATAAGCTACATTGGTTTAAAGGGATGCCAGTATGAGAGGGGTCACCTGTGAAGAAAGAAGGTAAAAACACACCATGGCGAAGATCAAACTTGTCCCAGAAACCCCAAAACACACATACTAACTAGTTATGAGCACTACTAAAATAAACTTCAATTGAACTATGTCAAGAAGTAAGAAGATAGCTCAAAGTTGTTCGTGCTTGGATTCGAGAGTAAGAATTCTCTTGTGAAGCATTATTAGAAGACATGAGATTAGTGTAAATCCATTTCAAAGAAGTATTGCATGTGTGGTTCAACCCACAAAGAGACGTGTCTAAGTCATGTTTGACCTAACAGAAGGGGATTCATACCATTAGGAGCGTTTGTACCAGGTAAAATTGGTTAGTATGTGTTGATGGTGAGGGGAGGTTGGTTCAGCCACCTGAATAGTGAGTCATGGTTAGATGGGTCAGTCTATTTTTTTTAATGTTGTATGGATACATATTAACTAGAAGTAATGCTTGTCAACGCTTTAAGAAGATTTAGAGAGTCACTGAGAAGAGTTACTGATGGTGCTGAAGCATTCCTGATACTTACATTGTTCCATTCTTTTGTTTTGACAAAGTTGGTACCCGACCATAGCAAAGTTAGTACCCCATTACCCCCAAGCTGGGCAAGTTAGTACCGGCTAAAGAAGGACATTGGAGAAAAATACCGCCAGGGTACAAAGTGTATATTGAACGATTTCCTTTAAATTAGGTCCTACAAAAACTATAAGAATCCATCTCAATCGCACTACTACTCAAGCAATTTTCTCTAACTGAAAATTCTTCATTACTATGCCTAATCTCTCTTAAAACGACGATCTCTCTCTTCTAAGCAACATTGGCTGCTCTTAGTCCTGTCCTCAAGCACAACATGAATCGCATACTTGAGGAAAAGACTGAAGAAATGTTGATTTCATGAACTCATTGATTTTCTTCGAGAAGTTATATTTCTCATGTTAAGCGCTTTCCACTGTAAGTCCTGTTGTTCGACCACTATACGTTGAACAGTTTTTTTGGCACGTCCTGCAAGTCCAAACAATCAACAATGGTTAGGCACAAAGACTTCCAAAGTAGCTGGCAAAGTTGGTGTCAATCACTTAGGGCATCAATCTAACTGATCTTACTTTTGGGATGATGCCTGATGGGATAGACACATTACCAAAATCAAGCTATCTTTAATGCTATTCAGTCTTATGGATATGAAGGTGATTTAAAGTGTGTATTAACATTTAATAAAGCATTGTTTCACCCCCAATTGGAGTTTTATTTTTCACACAAGTAATCATTGTTTAAGTTTCCAAAAGTACCTCTTTGGATCAAATTCTACAAATATTGCCACAGGGCTATAATTTGTTTAACAACTAATCAAAAGATAATTTTTCCAAGTTAATTTTTGATGTATAATACTTTAGACATCTAGAGCTAAAGAAGATTTTGTAATGTATCCATCGTTTTATTTCCTTTCTATATTTTTAGGTAGAAAATTACTAATATAAAATCTTACCTTTTGATCACATTCCTGTAAAAGAATTAACTAGTAAAAGGTTTTTTCATTTATGAAAAAAGAAGGGCAAACATTCTCAGGCAATTTACACCTTTGTTGATACTATTTTGGACCAAACCAACTCAGGATGAGAGTAGCTTCCACAAAAGACTATCTGTTGAACAACCATCACGCCTCTCCTGCAACCTACTGGTTGAACAATCCAAAATCAGTCCACTTACTAAGCCTGACTCATCTTCTGCTCAACCAAGTGAGGTACAATTTGAGCAACAACCTGACCCTTCCCCAAGTCCTTCCCCCAGTCCTTCACTAACACCTTCACCTACTCCTATTGTTCCTGATTCAATCCTAGAACCTACTGGTGAGAATCTTGGAGATCATTCATCCAATGGTGCTCCCTTTAATCATCAGGGAATGAGGATGACATGACTCTCCAAAATGTCTATGATCTTTGTATCTCTTTATGTCAACAGGTTTCAGATCAAGCCAAGGAAATTAAACTCTTGAAGGCTAAGATCACAAAGCTCAAGAAGCAAGCTAAACCTGTCATCAAACATCATAAAGAATATCTGAAGATTATCTCATTGCAACAAAGATTCCCAAAGAAGAGCTTCTCCAAGAAACAAAGGGTGCACAAAAAGTCTGTATCCAAACAAGGGAGGAAGAAAGCAAAAGGAAAATCAGAAGTTCACAGAGATCCTCTGTTTGATGTAAATGCATAAGATGAAAAATATGATCACATGGAAACCGAAAATGTCACAAAGTGAAGGAAGGACTAAGATATATGGTGGATGAAGAGAAGGATTTAAGACGAAGACTAGTACTACTAAGATAAGTTAGTACTGTCGCAGGAACGAATAGTACCCAAACTTTGAAAAAGTTAGTACTGACAGACCAAAAGTTAGTACCGACGAATCCAAAGTTAGTACTGATGAACAAGTTGAAGGTACTGAAGACAAAGTTAGTACTGATGAACAAGTTGAAGGTACTGAAGAATCTAATGAGAGTACTGAAGATCAAACTAAGGAAGAAATTATTTCTAAAGCCTAACTCAAACATCCACTTCAAACACCACTCTATCTATGACAATTGTGATGATGAAACAAATATGCTACACTTATCCTCAACAAGAGTAAAGCCAAAGCTGCTTCTAAATGAAAAAGAGAAAGGTGCAGAGTGAAGGATGATGAAGAAATTGATAGACCTAGCCTTACTTCTACAAGATCACTTCCTACAATGAAGCCTCTTCCAAAATTGATCCTAAAGACAAAGGGAAATATAAAGTGAAGAGGAGAAGAATCTGAAAGTGAAGATGATGATATTTCCTCAAGCTGTGAAGAAATTCAGAATCAGCTTTTGAAGAGATGAAGAATTGGCTAGGAAAATTCAAGAAGACTGGGAAGCATAAGAAAAAGAAACAAGATAGCGTGAAGAACAAGCAACAAATGAAGCTCTCATTAAAAACTTTGATGATATTAAAGCAAGAATTGAGGCAGACAGAATTCTTGCTGAGAAGCTTCAAGAGCAAGAAAGAGAGCAGTTCACAATAGAAGAAAGAGCAAAGTTCCTTCATGATACAATTGCTGCTCAGAGAAAATTCCTTGCTAGACAAAGATCAGAGGCCATTAGAAACAGACCTCCAACCAAGAATCAATTAAGAAATCAGATGATGACCTACTTAAAGCATGTGGGGAACTTCAAACATTCTGAGTTGAAGAGTAAGAAGTTTGAAGACATACAAGCAATGTATGAAATATAAAAAGGACAGATTAAGATTTCACATTGCTATTGGGTCCAAATAAGATGATAGACTGATCAAAAAAATGAAAAAGAAAGATTCCTCCAAAGGAGAAGAGATCAAGCAGGAATCTAAAGTTGAAGTCAAGGAAGAGGATAAAGGAGAAGGAGAAACACCCCCCCCCTTTTTTACAAGAAAGATAAAGCACGTACAAGAAAAAAGATGAAGTCAAGAAAAAGAAGATTCAAACAATATACATCCTCAAGTATGACCCATCGACATTTGAGAAAGAGAATGATGAGCTGAGATTGTGCTTAACAATAGCTCCAGATGAGGACAAGGAAGTAGATTATGAAATTCTTGACAAGAAGTATCCAATCATTGACTGGAAGACTGAGAATCTTGGCTCTAAACCACAGTTTGATGAATCTAAAAGATCAGAAGAGATAAATATGAATGTGGTGACAAGAAGTAAGGTCAAAAGAGAACTCTTCACACATTGATTAAGAGTGAAAGAACAAAGAAGACTTAGATGCTATATAATAACTTGTGATGGACATATATCAAGATAAGATTTCTCCAGAAGGTTTATGATAAAGTTCTATGGGAGATCAATAGTATTAAGTTCAATCCAAATGTGAACAAGATGTTTTTGGAACTCACAGACATAAAGGAAAGTAGTCAGTAGAAGCTGCATAGCTCTTCAGGGGTACAAACATTGATGACTGATGAATGATTAGAGTCGTTCACATGCAAATAGAGAAGAATAATCCTTTGAAAAGAAATAGTGATGCAAAATGCTTAAGCTAAAATTGGAGTCATGAAGAAGAAAGTACATGCATTGGAATTGTACGATTTATCAAGAAGGTAACTTGCTGATTTAGAAATCTAAAGAATAAGACAGATGGTAATGAGAAGGGATTGAGTTTGGCTAACCACCACACACTACAAATGTTTAATCAACTCACACCATGCCTAACAGGCATAAAAAATTGGCTAAGTCCACAAGCAACGACGGCTTGATGTAAAGACTTCTCAAATCCGTTGATGGTTTACAATTTACCAAAAAAAATAGGGTTCTCAACTCACCTTGCTTCTTGGTGAAGAGTTGGCTAGTCCAAGATTAAACAGTTCTTGGTAAAGACTAATCAAATCTGTTGATAGCTGATAGTTGCTAAAAACTATATGGTTATCAATGTACCATGTATGACAATGAACATTGGCTAGTCCCCCAAACACAAACGGTATTTTGTAAAGACAAATCAATCTGTTGTTGGTTGACAGTTAACCAAAAACTGTATGGTAAATTAACTCACCATATTCTTATAATGAAGAGTTATCTATCCCAGAGCAAACGGCTACTGTAAAAGAACATCAAATCCGTTAAATGGATGGTAGTTTGCATAAACTACAAAGCCAACTTAGGTTGGAATGTTAAGGTAACAGATGTTGCATGAGTAGCTAAAACAGAATTTGCTGAATTGCTGAAAAACAAAGTTGCTGCCTAAAGAAGGAATAAAGTGTACAAAGAATTAAGACATTGACAAAGAATGTTTGGATACACCTCTGAGTTGTTATAAAGAATCTAAATGATAGAAGAAACCACATGAAGTTAAAATAGTTTAACAATCATGTTTAAGGTGGAGGATGTTAGATTAATGTTTTCTTAACTAGTACCGGACATACAAATAGTAAGTACTGTCAGCATAGACATATACCAGACAGTACAAAGTATTAAGTACTCGTAAATTAGTTAGTACGATATAGAAAGAGTAGTAAGAACCGAGTGAGAAGATATTTATGAGATATTATATAAAAAGATATGTAAGCCTTTTAGGGTTATCCTTGATATATAAAAGGAACCCTAGGCATATTTAGAAAGAGAGTTCACCAGAAACATAACAGTCATAGATAATATCATAGTTAGCAATCTGTAATAAGCCAACTTAGTTGGATTGTAGGTAACAGATGTTGGGGGGTTGGTTGGATGGTAGTGTCCCTTGTTTGGTTATTGGCTTTGATAGCTGAAAAGATGTTGCTGAATTGCTGAAAAGCAAAAGTTTGCTGCTAAAGAAGGATAGATTGTACAAGATTAAAGAAATGACAAATAATGTTTGGATACATCCTCCAGTGTTTAAAAGATAGCTTTAAAGGATAGTAAGAAACATGAAGTGTAAAATAGTATAACAATCATTTTTAGAGGAGGATTGTTAGGAATAAATTTTTTCTTAACTTAGTAACCGACAGTACAAATAGTTAGTACTGTCAGCTAGACTTAGTACCGACAGTACAAAGTATTAAGATAAACTAGTTAGTTAATATAGTACCGTTAGTAGAAAGATAGTATAGTAACCTTGAGAAGATATATAAGAGATATTATATAAAAATATAGACATCCCCTTTTAGGGTTATCCTTGATATATAAAAGGAACCCTAGGCATATTTAGAAAGAGAGTTCACCAGAAACATAACAGTCATAGATAATATCATAGTTAGCAATCTGTAATCCTCAAGAACACATTAATAAAGTTGTTATTCAGTTGTTCATTGTTCTTCTTAGTACCTGTGTTAAGATTCCGCATTAACACACAGTATTCATAGTCATTGTTTCTACATAGTCATTTGTATTTATACATCCTGGCTATCATCCTTTTTAGGCTGCAAAGATCCATTTAGTTTATCTAGGACCTTCAGTGTCGGATACTGTTCGTTCACTATCGTTATCATCACCTTGATCATCATCTGGAACACCTTGATCATCATCATCATCTTCTTTATAATCATTATTGTCTTCATCACTTGACTTCTAAGGTATCTCTTCCTCATCATCTGAGCGATATGTAGGTACATCGGTAACCCCTTATTTAACATCAATTCCTTCATATGCACCAGAGCCGCTGGGTTAAGAGATGTGAGTTTGAGTTAAGATTTATTTGGTAGCCACCTTTAATTGTTCAGCCTCAGTCAATGTTTTATCTGAGAGAGTGTCTAATCCGATAGCTGGTTGCTTTTTCTTTCCAGACTTTGCTACCTTAGCAGTTGATTTGACTCTTTTACCAGAGGAAGGTTTGGGTAAATCATCAGTCTTTGTCCTGGAAGATCGACGTACATATTTTGGTTTTGGTTGCACCTTTCTAGTAGCAAGAGCATGGTAAGTCTTCTATGCTTCAGATTCTTTCATTGCTTAAGTTGTTAAGTAATCAGGAAGAATGGCACCATATTTCTAAACTACTTCATACTGAGGGATGAACCTCATTGTAGTGAGAATAGGATCATCATTAGCCATGTGTCAATCCACCTTGTTCCTTCTCAAATAGATTGAACTTTACATGCAAGTGGCTGATGATAACCTTGATGAATCTTGGGTAGTACAAGTACTTGTTCTTTCTGACTCCTTGTTTTCGTATCTAATAACACTAAGTCCCCTTCCCATAAAGTAAGACAAGTCAACATTTTCTTGATGATATAAACCCCAAAGAATCTGAGCCCTAGAAAGTCAAAGTGTGTCGATTCTAGTAACTTTACCAAGACATTTGTTGATGATAGTATCAAATGTTCTCCCAGGTTGACGTAGCAAATCAACCTTTACATTAGAGAGAAGCTTGATAGTTTGCCAAATATCAAGTTCTCGCACGAAAAGCAAGAAATGTCTTCTTCAAAAACGAGTAATCAAACAAAATGTTTTCAGGAAGCTTGGACATATCTAAGCATGTTCCTAAAAGTGTCCATATCAAAAAGGTAACTCTTTTCGTTCATCTTTAAAAGTCTGATGGTTGCTTGTGGTAAGAAAGCCATTATGTATTCTATAATTCCCCTGCATGTAGATATCAGGGACATTGCAGTGATCAAGAAAGTCTAGATAAAAAGATTTAAGTGAAAGAACTTTGAAATGTGTGGGTTCCTTGGGCTTTAATGTAGTGCTTATCGTGTAATGCAACTGCCAATTGTGCGACGTTATTCACTATGGTACAAGAGCATCACATCCAAAGCTTTGTTTTTGTTCTTTAGTGATTATACTCATGGATTCTGCTAAGAAAGAGTCTACAGTTTATATAACCAAGTTTATAAGACACTAATATCTAGAGACCCTAAGTGGAATGAATCCTTGTAACACCTATAAGAAAGATAACCGTTGAAAGGAAAGGAACTTGAATTGGCTTAGTTAATTAATCCAATTTTAACTAGATTAGAATTTCAAAGATACCCAATTTTAAATTTGCTACCTCAACACTAGTTTAAAAGGTCAACCTTTTTAGGAATTATAATCCTACATGTTTAAACCTTTTTGAATCCATGAGTTATGATTGAATCTGGTTTTAAGTGAAATACTGCTAATTCGAACACAATTGTAAACTACGAATTCGTGGCATTTGTCAAACTGCAAATTCGGACACATTGAGTCCCTATAGTTTTAACTACTATACCTAACAGCTTAATCAGGCACATATTCTCACGTAAGGCATAGACAAATAACATGTAAAGCACACATAAGCTAAATTTAATTAACTTATCAATGAATGATGTTTCGTTATTGTTAAAAACCTTTATCCCTTTTATCAAGTAACTTTTTGAAGAAGATGTTTGACATTTGCTCCCCCTCAAACATTGACCCGTTTTCTATTTAAAGAGTTGTAGTCGTTGTTTGAGAAGTCGAATGTCTTAAAAAACATTTACTAATGAAACAATGATGAATTTATGAAAAACAACAAACACCAAAATAAGATTTCTCTTATTTTACCTCATAAGCGCACTGACACGTACACTCATGGATATATATGAAGCACGAGTTGTGATGCAAAGTAATCACAAGCATTTGCATGGTTATAAAGTAGACCATGCCCGAGAATAAATTCCCGTTGGTAGAAACAACTGTCTTTTTGATGACATGTTTTCCTCAGGGTGAAAAGCGGGTTACTATCTGAAATAATAGCAAGCCATGACATGTTTTAAAAACATTTGAACTTTTGCTCGAACTTTATTTACAGCCTTGTATCATTATTAAATGACATTTCTAAGACCGTAAATGTTATCTATTTTCATAAGACATGCCATTATTACCTCTTTCTATATTTTCTAATTTTTTTTTAATTTTTTCTTTGGTTTTATGAGTTTTATATTTTTGTTTTTATAAAAAATTCTAAAAAATGAAAAATCTTTTTGGTTTTTATGGTTTTAATGTATATACATATGATACAGGATATTTGAATAGGTACCACCACTATTCATCAACTTCATCTGCTAACTGTTTGAGTGTCTCAGGCGTAACACTTCGCATCCCTAGTTTGTTGATCAGAAATTCAATTCTTTCTCTACATAGGGCTTTAGTGAAGATGTACGCTAGCTGATACTCCATGTTAACAAAGTAAAGTTCGATCAACCCAATTCTCAACAAGGCTGCACCCCTTGATAAAGTGAAATCCTGATGCCTATTGCTTTGATCTGGAATGTTGAACTTGTTGCACAACACATAAGCCATAGCGCTTTGATATCCCAAGAACATTGGAATTTTAATGAATCCAAGAATAGTCGGTAACAGTGATCTCAACTAAAGAATTTGGCACACAATCCCACATAGCAATAAATTCAGCTTAGTCACTTACTGGATATAGCAGCGCTTTTCTGCCTTTTTGATGACCAGCTAACAAGTTTATCTCCCAGAAACTGCATACTACCAGACGTGCTATGGTGTGTATCTTGACAACCAGCATGATCCGCATCTGCAAATGCTATAAGTGCAATTGAAGAATCCTTTGAATACCATAGTCGCTCGGTTTTATTTTACGTTCCTTTTTAAGATACTAAGAATACGCCTTTTGATCGCAAGTAAGTGTCTTTTTTCGTTATGCCGATCCAGATGCCCGGGCCAAACACAAGCATATAGCAAATTGTAGGTCAGGTCTACTGGCTGTAAGATAAAGGAGGGTGCCAATCATGCCACAATAGTGTGACGGATCAACAGCCTTCCCTTCTTTATCCTCATCCAGTTTGGATTTCTCTACCAAGGGAGTATCCACTAGGTCACAAGAATCAAAACCGTATTTCTTTAAAGATTCAAGGGCATATTTTGACTGTTTAATAAAGATGCCTTTAGGATTTTGAAAAATCTGTAGTCCTAAGAAAAATGAGATTTTTCCCATCATTGACATCTTAAATTTTGAACACATAATTTTAACAAATAGGTCATAAAGTTCAGGTGTAGATGTAGTAAAGATAATATCATCGACATATACTTGTACCAGAAGTAATTCTTTTCCTTCCTTACGGATGAACAAAGTAGGATCCACTGAGCCTTTGCAGAAGTATTAGGATATCAGGAACGAAGACAACATATCATACCAAGCGCGTGGAGCTTGTTTCAACCCATAAAGAGCTTTCTTTACCTTATACACGTGATTGGGGTTATCTGGATCCACAAACCCATCCGGCTGGCTAACATAAACCTCTTCCCACAGATTACCATTCAAAAATGCAGTCTTCACATCCATTTGGTAGACGACCATGTTCATGTGAGCGGCAAACGTAAGAAAAATCCTTATAGCCTCTAATCTTGCAACCGGAGCAAAAGACTCTTCAAAATCAATTCCCTCCCCTTGACGATAACCACGAGCCACTAACTGAGCTTTGTTCTTTAAAATTCCTCCCAGTTCATCTAGCTTCACTTAGTAGATCCACTTCAAAGTAATCACCATCACTTTTCTAGTCGAGGTACGAGCTCCTATACTTCAAGATGTTCGAACTCATTGAGCTCTTCTTGCATTGCTTTGATCCAGCAGGATTGAGTTAAAGCATCTTTATACGTCTTGGGTTCAACAACAGTGAGGAAAGCATCATAGTAACAGAAAAGAGCTTGCTTATGTAATTACAGTCTTGTGGAAATTGGTCGAGCGAGTTGACCGATTATATTTTCAAGTGGATGACCCTTCATCCATTGTGCTATTATTTTTAGCAATTTGGTGATCGGGTTCATAATTCTATAATAGAAATGATGATAAGATTTGATCAGAAGGTAACTTCTGGACTTTGGACACACCAAAGTATGGATCATTTACCCAAATGTTGCAACTTTAAAATCAAGAATGTCCTCTTCAACATCATTAGGAATGATGAGAGGTTGAGTTTCT
Organism: Tanacetum coccineum; assembly: GCA_026074375.1. Lineage (NCBI taxonomy): Eukaryota > Viridiplantae > Streptophyta > Magnoliopsida > Asterales > Asteraceae > Tanacetum > Tanacetum coccineum. The sequence goes on along the minus strand of BQNB010014720.1, from coordinate 8,544 downwards.
GGTGTTGTTTGAGAGTTACTTGGTGATGGTGCATCTTGGTCAACATTTTTTGAAGAAGGTGAACTGGTGGATACAACAGGAACTGGAGCAATTACTTCAACAACTGGAGCAATGACTTCAGGGGCTTTTAAATCAACACTGGGTGGATGAGTGAGTAATTCATCAAACATTGGTTGAAACATAATATCCCATTTAGTTCGTGAGGGTGGTACAGGCGGTGTTGAAGGAGGAGGGTTTGGCACGAGTCCTGAACTATAGTTAAGGAGTCAATTTCATGAAGTACGGGTCATAACTTCTTTGAACATAAGCCATACAGTTAGCTCATCAAAGTCTACATGAATTGTCTCAATGATTCGTCTGGTACGTCGTTTGTAAATTCGAAATGCTTTCTTTATAGGTGCATAGCCAATGAAAATACCAATATCAGCCTTAGGTTGTAACTTACCCAAATTCTCATTGTCATTTGTCAGATAGCAGAGTGCACCGAATACATGAAAAAATGATAGGTCGGGAGGTTTGTCATGTAAAAGCTCATATGGGTGATTTTGTCGTGCGAAGGGCGTATGATGGAAAGATTTTTGGTTGTAACATGCGATAGCAACTACTAACTGTCCAGAAAAAATAACGGAGCTTTTGCATAAATAACATTGTGCGGGCATCATTCAATTTATGTATGATTTAACTTCTTTCAACGACAACAACCATTTGCTGTGGAGTAGGGCGAGCAACAGATGTTTCATGAGAGATGCCAACCTTCTCATAATATTCACGCAAAGTTTGATTAATAAATTCCGTTTCATTATCTGTTCTGATTCGTCGGACAGGTGTCTTAAGCCTCAATTGGATCATCTTTAGAAACTTGATTATGAAATCTGAAGCTTCATCCTTTGACCTTAAGAAGTTAACCCATGTGAATCGAGAGTAATCATCGACAATGACAAGGATGTACTTCTTTCTATTAACACTCGCGATACGCATTGGTCCACAAAGATCCATGTGCAATAGATAGAGTTTTCTTGTTGTGTCCTCAGATTAAGGTTTGTGGTTTATTTTTCTTGCTTATGATATATACCAATGTACAAAGAAGAACACAAATGTCCATTTCAAAATAAGCTATGAGACCTCGAACAAGATCAATGTCCTAGCTAAATAGGAATGATTGCAACCAATGAGGTTAGAAGAGACCTGACGCGGTACCATACAAGCCATGACTTAGTCTTTGAGGCCTTTGACAAGAGACAAATGGGATAGGAACAGCCATCAAATCTTCCAAAAAGACAGAGTGATAAATATTTTGCCACTCGAATCCAGTCAATAGATCAACACCTTCTAAATTACGAATGAACATGAGATTGAGTAAAGCAACTTCAAGGTTTGAATCACAAAATTGCCCAACGGAGAATAAGTTGTGTCCAAGTCCTTCCACGTAGTAAACCCTTGATATCGTAACATTCCCAATCTGATAATCACCATAACCTAATATCTTTGCCACGTGATCATTTCCGAATTTGACTGTACCCAAAAACTTATTGACGAAATTGGTGAGCTGAGAGTGATCTCTGGTCATATGCTTGGAGCTTGCCAAGACCAAATAGCCATAGAACAAATTTGAATGACCTTTAGGCAATCATTTAAAGAGGAAAGAGTGAACCATATGGAAACTTTGTATCCCCGAGTTGACTGGTTTTCCTTTTTGTTATGTAATACAGATTTGAGAACCTTAGAGATTTGCTTAATAGAACATTAGTTTTAGATTTCCTAGGTTTCCTTAAGTAAACCAATGTTACAACAGGCTTAGGTGTTTCATTTTCTAGAGCAGTTGGTTTCCTAAGGGGAACTTCAATAGTTGTGGTAATCCTAGTTAAAGGGCACGCATTTCCTACTATAGTGAAGGTCCGACCAGAAGGTCTCCAAGTGTATCTAATATTTGTAAATACTTTTCCTGTTGGTTTCCAAACTTTTCTCTTTGAACTTTTCTTAACAGATTTAGATTTTACACGAGCATTCATATTTTTGATAAAATCAAGAACACAAAAATCATGATTATCAGAAAGCATGCAACCATTACACTTAACACATAGAGGTTTAGAATTCGCATTAAGCTTGGAATGCTGCACATTTGCAGTCCTTTAGGTTCAACAACACTATTCTTATTTTTCAAGAGGTGGGGGGGATGAATGGGAGGGAGTCGAGGATGGGGCGCTAGGGGTGGGTGGCTTCTACAGTATCTTTAAGAGTACTACTTGGTGTTTGCCAAATCTTATCTTTCTTTGTATTGCCTGAAGACTGTGATCTACTAGTACTAGTAGACTGTTTTACTCCTATAGAGGTTTGTTAGAAGCTAGGTTTGATGTAGTGGTTGTTTTTGTGATTATGTTTCTTGAGGATGTGACGAGCTCAGTGAATCTAGCTTTTTTGTCCTTGTTTGTTGGGTCACAAATACCACTAAATGTTCACCTGAATTGTTTGATTACTTTGGGCAGTTTTTTACTGATTTTTGTAAGCAAACTCTTGAATTAGTTAGTATACTACATGCAGATTCTAAGTATTGATCTAGGGATAAATCCTTTAATATGAACAACTAGATCCCTAAGAACTACACTTCTTCTGATTATGCTTAATTATAGGTAGAGTGAGTTTGTCCGTTTATTCAACAAACTTAGGGTTATAATATGTGGTTCCAATTTTTGACAGAGGCATCTCTCGGATCACTAGGATTGTTAAGTAACATTATTAACAACTAGAGCATTTCCTTTGAGTTTCCTTAACACATCCTTGATAAGCTGTAATATAACCAAAACTTTTTCCTTGAAGACTATATCATTAAAATCATAGATCTCTACGACCTTCAGATTCGACTTAGATTAATTAAATCGCCACCTTGTTCTTTAGATCAAATACCGTGCCGTAATATCGAGTCCAAAAGTTCATATAGGTCTGTTTCAAATGCTCAATCATCAGCAATAATAGCTTTGTCACCCTATGAACCCAATTTGATATTTATTATTTCAAATCTATTCAAAGTCCATTTAATTTTAAGATCACATACACATTTTACCACTAAAGATGTAAATCTCACTTTCAACTTTATAAAGACTAGTGTCTTTCACTGATACAGAGCTTTCAATTCATATTAATTCAAACAGTTGATCCAAAACTTGTAGCACTTTGATTTGAAACAGAATTTGCCCCTTTTGAAAAATTTCCTGATTAAGTTGAGTATCAACTTCTAAAGAGATGTAGTGTTTTTCAAGAGTGGTAAAACTTTTGAACAGTTTATCGTAAATCTTTTTTTTCAAAGAAATTCGTTTGAAGCTCAGTCTCAAGTTTGAGACACTTTTCACATTCACGTACATTCACATCAAAATTATCAACAGAAGAATTCACAATTATGTTTATTTAACACCCCCAAAGTTCACAGCAAAAGCGGAATAATACAACATAAGGGGTGTTAAATCTAAGCACAATAACACAAGGAAATAGAAAACAACTCAAAAAGAGGCATTTAAAACATGTTCCATTTAAAGAAGTTACAAGAGTAAACAAACATACTCCCACAGAAACGTTTACCAAATTCATAACTATAGTTTTGAAAAACATGGAAATAAGTTTTATAACAAGGAACAAAATACAAGTTCCTTAAAAACTTAGCCAGACTCCTCGACTCGGCATCCATCACCCTTGGATACCTGAGATAAAACAAGCTTAAAAAAGTCCAACAAAATGTTGAGTGAATCCATGAGTTTTTGTAAGAGTTAAGAAGAGACCACAAGTTATTGTTCATCGTGTGACTTGTAGTAACGACAAGCCATTATTCAAGTTTCTATTGCAATAATCTCATTACACCGAAGCCTTGACGTTAACACATATCTTGTATGAAATTACTTTTGCCATCATAACTAGGTATTAGTGCCATTATACCTAATTTCTAAATACAAATTGGTCCATTGACTGGTGACTCGAAAGGATTCGATTCATACCCCCCGGACCGGGCTGTCAAACCCAATGATCTATTTACTTGTACTAGCGCTAACCCCTTTATAGGCAATTAACAGTTCATGATGTGAGGTCCTTTTGGCAATAGCTACTCATGCAATTATAATCATATATCGGTCCAGCATTCCATAAAAGTTCTTATTTCTTGTTCTCAGTTTATAAAACAAGCAAGTAATCTCCCTCGCGGGGTTTTATTAAATACAGTTAAAAGTTGAAGGCATGCTAATGAAACTCACCTTGAGCGAACGTAATTATCAAGTAATATAATAGCAGAATTAAAGACAAATAACTCCTAAGGAGCGACTAAAATAAAGGCGCGACATGATGAAAAACAATCTAATACTAACGCCGAAAGAAGATAAAATCAAATGATATATTTTTTCTTTATAAAAGTTTTACTTATGTCCGAACTAGCATGGCATTGCATTCAAGTTTTTATTGACCAATTTTACCCAAATTCAAGTGTCCCAATCTATTATAATATGCATTTCATACCAATGATTATTACTTTACTCTTTACACCCGTCAACACACACAAAATTACCCGCTTTGGTTTTACGTCTAGTGACTTTTATTTACACATTTATGAAATCTTCCAACTTTGTTGAATCATAACTCAAAATCCGTAATTCATACGAGTATGAGGCTTTCACCTCCAGAAAGAATTTTGAGTCTACTTTTCAAAAATACAGGCCTCACTGTCCAGGGGGTCAATGATCCTGTGTGAAATTACCATTTTACCCTTCTATGTCAAAACAGTTTATTTTCTGAATATTTCCACTCCACGAAAATGACCATAAATCAAAATCTATACCAATGCATAAACGTGATACCATATGGATTATGGTAGCTATAAGTGTCCCTCCTACAGGGAACAACATATTATATCAGAAAGTTAGAGCAAAATATGGGTTATTACCCCGTTTACATCCCCCAACTTAGTGCAAAAATTGACTACCTAGTTATAGTAAATTGGCCGTAATCTAGCTCATCCGGTAGGAGCAACGGCTCTATCCAATTAACCACATATACCATATACACATACCAACATCATTATTAAATTTTACCAGGTAACCCTATTTAACCAAAAATATTTTCGTAAATCCATCTTTTTTGCTACTGATGAAAAACAGTATTTCATAACCCAATTTAAAATCCAATTCCATAACATCATTTACCTCTGTTAAAAATTTAACACAATGCCATAACTAATGATTAGACACAAGATAAACATAAAAAATTAATATTTTTCAGAATCTAACATCCATTTTTATGGATTATAAATTAAAGAAAACAATTAAATAAACGCTAATACAAATAAAGAAATTTAGGGCTTACAAAAAGAGATTTATGATAGAGAATCAAACAAGATCGCCCTCTTTCTTGTGCTTGCTGAATTCGACCAAAGTAACCCAATGTTAACAACCTTATAACCTCCTTCTAACAATGGTAACACTCTTCTAATCAAAACCCAATCAAAACCTTCAAGAAACTCCAAGAAAACTAGTCCTGGAGAACACTTCAAATCTTCAAAGAAACTCACCAAACTTTGCAAAGAGGCAAAAGGATGGTGTTCAGATGCCTAAAAGGAGTTTGATTATAATTTGGTGATAATGTGGTTGTGAGGTGTAGAATTTACGGACAGCCAAAGGAGTCAAGAAGAGGAGAGAAAAATTTTGAAAGTTAGGATGGTTAATTTTGCAAGTAATGAGAAATTGACAATATAAAAGATGAAGGTTTTATGGGAAAATGAAGATATGTGAGGAGTGAGGGAAAGGGAAAAATCTTAGTTTTAGGGTCTTGGGGAGGCTAAAATTAATTATAATTTTTTTTTTATTTTTGATTGTGATAGTTTAATTAAAGTGTAGTTAAGGATATAAAAAAAAAATGTAAGGTTTTAAGGTAGAAACGCGAGTCTTCTCAGCAAGAAAATTCAAGGAAAACGCGAATCACAACGGAAAATGAAAATTGATTAGTATAATTAATTATTGGGGAATAATAATGAATTAAAAAAATCACTTACGATTGGCGAGAGACGAAATAGATTTTCTAATTACGGCTCACGCAAAGCTAAAACGAGAATTTCTTCTAAAATCGTTAAACGTAATAATATAATAAACCTCGCTTAAAAATGAAAATAGAATCAAAGCTCGGAGTAAGAAAAGACCCTTAAAATACTGAATGTTACAATCCTTCCCCTCCTAAAAGGAGCGCCGTCTCGGTGCACCGATACCTCAATCTTGTCTTCTTATTACTCGAAAAAGAAGCGGGAAAATTTCTTTTTGCGAAATTCATTTTTCTCTTATCCCAAGTATATTTTGGACCTCGCTGGAATCCAGTCCATCGTACCTTGACATAGGAATTCGACTTTGCTGAGCAGCTTCCTTCGCGGTCCATGATTACTAACGGTTCCTCAATAAAGTGCAGCTTATCGTCAAGCTGGATTTCCTCAAGTGGAATAATAATGTTTTCATCCGATAAGCGTTTCTTCAGGTTTGAAACATGGAAGGTGTTATGAATTCCATTGAGTTTATCAGGAAGCTCATCAACTAAGTAAGCCACGGGACCCAATTTCTTTCTATGATTTTTGAATGGCCCAATGTACTTGACACCGTTTAACACCACATTTCCCAAAGCGAATTACAGCCCTACTAAGGCGATACCTTTAACAAGACCATTCCCAACCCTACACCCACTTGAAATTCCATCGGTTTTGCGTCTAACATCCGCATAAGAAACTTTTCTGACAGCTTCGTGCAGTCAATAACCGTAATTTAAAATTTTGCACTATCTTTCTCAAGTTGTCTCCCGCACCATTACAGGACCTGTGAGTTGGCTATTCCAAACCTCACTCCACAAGAAACTGGCGATCAACACTTTCGCCCAACATAAGAGCTTCGAATGGTGACAGCCTTGATGCTCGCATGATAACTGTTATTGTAGGAGAATTCGACCAATGGTAAGTGTCGATCCTAGCTACTACCAAAATCAATTACGCATGCTCGTAACATGTCCTCCAGCGTCTGAATAGTTCTCTCGCTCTGACCATCTGTCTCTGGGTGGTAAGCGGTGCTCATATCCAGTTGGGTTCCCATCGCTTCTTGCAGTGATTTCCAAAATCTTGATGTAAACAAGCTGTCTCTATCAGAGATAATTTACGTAGGTACGCCATGCTTACATACAATTTCCTTTAAGTATAATTGGGCGAGTTTTTCTATGCTGTCAGTCTTCTTTATCAACAAGAAATGAGCAGATTTGGTTAGTCGGTCAACAATATCCCAGATGGAGTCATAACCACTTGGCATTCTTAGAAGTCCTGAGACAAAATCCATGGTTATTTTCTCCCACTTCCACTCTGGGATTTCAGGTTGTTAGAGTAGACCGAATGGATTTTGGTGCTCAGCCTTTACCTTGGCACAGGTCAGACATTTACTGACATAGGTGGCGATCTCAGCTTTCAAGTTCTGCCACCAATAGAGCTTCTTTAAGTCTTGGTACATCTTGTTTGACCCCGGGTGAATGGAATATTTAGATTTGTGCGATTCATGCATGATCAAATCCCGTAATCCCCCAAACAACGGTAACCAAATTCGCCCTTCAAAGCATTGGATTCCATCAGAACGGGTCTCAAATATCGGCTTGATCAGCCTTCCAAGATTTTTAGCTTTCACATTTTCCTCTTTCATCGCCTCAGTCTGAGCATTGAGTATTCTCTCGAGTAAATTGGTGTGTACCGTCATTACCAAAGATCTAACCCTTATTGGTTCTTTTGGGTCAATTTAGTTAGAGGCTTGGAAATTAACGAAAAACCCTCGATGAATCTTCGGTAATATATGGCTAAACCCAAAAAATGTTTTACTTCTATCGGTGTTGTCGGTGCAGACCGATTTCGGATAGCCTCAACCTTTGCAGGATCCACGTGAACACCTTTATTGTTGATCACGTAACCGAGAAATTATACCGACTCAAGCCAGAAATCGCACTTCTAGAATTTGGCGTATAATTGCTCTTTCTTGAGTAACTCCAAAATGATCTTCAAATGTTTTTCATGCTCTTCTTTATTCTTGGAGTAGATAAGTATGTCATCAATGAATACGATCACAAATTTATTGAGGTATGGCTTGCACATTCGATTCATTAGATCCATGAATACCGCAGGAGCATTGGTTAGACCAAACGGCATTACTTGAAATTCATAATGACCGTACCTAGTTCGAAAAGCTGTAATAGGAATGTCTTCTTCTCTAATTCGGAGTTGATGATAACCAGACCGTTGATCGATCTTTGAGTACACGCTGGAACCTTGAAGTTGATCAAACAGGTCATCAATCCTCGGAAGTAGGTACCGATTCTTGACGGTCAACTTATTTAGCTCTCGATAATCGATACACATACGGAATGATCCGTCCTTCTTCTTAACGAATAATACTGGAGCTCCCCATGGTGATGAGCTCGGACTCTTTTTGCTCAAATACTCAAAATAGAGAACCATCTGGAGCAAAGTTTCAGGGAAGTTTCCTCGTTCTAATTCTATTTCTCATATTCTTT